>VUQG01012271.1:6951-19103 GCA_015106755.1 Etia nguti
TTGAAAAGGGTTTTTTTGGATTGGTTTTTTTTTTTTTTTTTTTTTTTTTAATGTGCATCATACAAGGTTGAGAACTGAGGGAGACAGAGCTGTTGCAACAGTGGCCCCCAGACTCTGAGCCGGTTTCTCCCTCTGAGCTGGAGATCTGTGGACTCAGTGATCTCTTTTAGAAAACAGCTTAAAACTCATCCTTTTAAACTTGCTTTTGGGAAACTTTTGTTTTGATGTTCTAGCATTTTTGTTGTGACGCATTTTGTGATATTTATCTCAAAAGGTACTATATAAAAATTTAACTTTTTTTACTTACTCATCTTGGATTACAGTCAGAAAACGATTACAACATGAATGTCACTATCATGCGAGGGTGCTGGTGCTCAACTGTAGATAGGAAAAGCTTTTCCACTACATCACTCTATGAATGCAGCACTAATTACTGGTCAGTTTTCATGGTTATTTGTGTTTTAAAATGTGTTTGCTTTAAATGCTTCCTTTTTCCACTTGAAATATAAGAGAATTTATAGATTTTAGCAGCAAGACTCTGAAAATAAATATGCCTAGAAACAATACAGATTCTTGTTCTGTTAATACAACAACAACAAAAGTTTTATGAGATTCCAAAGACTCTCATCCTGAAAAATGTGTTTCATACAGGAAAAGAATAATGCTTTTCACAGATTACAGTAGGTGTGTGATTTATTAGCAATAAAAGCCACCATGGGGTTATATTCCTGCACCCACTGTCATTCCAAAGTTAAACAGGAGCTCAGACAAAAGTTAGAGTTGTGTGCTCATGGGCCCTGGGTAAAAGTAATTTGCAAAGTAATTATCCACAACTGGAGTCTCCATTACCCAGGGACAGCATTAGTCGATGGAAACTGCACAGAGTGTATCTTGTCATTTTATGTAATTCTTTCATTCTTGCAAGATCTTGTTGCTCCTCTGTCATAACACACACTTGATGCAAAGATATCTACAGCCTACATCGTAAAACATAGTGCCTAGATAGTTATGCAATTATTCATGTAAAAATTGTGTTTATATGGAAATCTCTTGGTGGATTATAATGTTTGCACCTGTACACACTGTTTTTCAGGAGTGTTTAGTTTAATAAATCTCTACAGTGGAGATGGAAAATAGAAAATTCAGAGAGCTCGCACACTCACAGTAGCCAAGTGTGCACAGTGCCCATTTTGCATTTTGGCGTGGCTCCTTTTTCTAAGAATACAGCAGGACAGTGCACACCCCCACACACACATATACACACGCCTTGTGCCTGTCCACGATCCTAAGTCTTAAGGATTATATATGAGCTGTCAATACTCGATCAATGCCTTGTCTTGTTAGCTAAATGAATGTTGTAGTCAGCCAAAAGAGCGACTGCAGTTGTAATAAAAGCTGATCATTTCTAATCCATAAAGTCAAAAACAAGTTGTCTTTTAATTAAACCCTATTTAGTCATTACTCATAAAAAACAAAAAAACATTGCTTCTGTGTTTGTCTCAGCAGACAAACACTAGTGTGCCAAAATTTTAATTGACATCTGTTGTTTGTTTCTCTTTTAGGTCTATTCTCTGTTTTTTTGTGCGTCATTTCCCTTGATTATTCCTCTTCTTTTTTTTATTTTAAACTGCTGTTTTTCTGCTAGATCAACTGATTACAACAGCAGCACAAACATTTAAACCAAAAACAAACTTTATAGTTTTAGTTTCAAGGCATCATTATTCAGTGTACTGGCTGCTTTACTGACTGATTTTACAAATTAAGCTAAAGTTAATTAAGTTGCATCCTGTGCGACCGCTAAACTGCAGAGCAGGTTTGTTTTACAGCCGCTGGAGCAGTGATCCTTTTCCTTGTGTGTCCCTCTTTAGAAGTTAGAAAAGTTAAAGCACTGCACCTCGCAATTTTTTATCAACGATTGACAAGAAAAAAAGGATCAGTGTTTAATTTTGGTTAAATGAAGGTCAGCATTATAGCTTCAGAAAACCCTTTTATGTTTTTCACAACAAAGTCATATTCATTCACTTTTATTTGCACCGCAACTAGTGCGCGGGTATTTCATATTATCATGTACCTTTATTTAATACATTTGGATAAATTTTAAAAAAAAACCCCACTGTTGTCTGTCACAGGGCAGTATCATAGCCAACCAGCCTGTGGGCTGGTCTTGTTTATACTGTCGTTGGTCTTTGCCAGCCGTGGAGAAGGGTGAATTAATAACATACAGAGAGTCGAATTGAAACCGAGTATTAAAAGCAATGAAAAGTGTCTACAGCTGCATTTCACCCGTTTGTGGTGAAGGTCGTTGTCACTCAATTTCTTGTTGTGGCCCACTTTTCAACCAGTCAGCGTTAGACCTATGCTGTCATCATTCAGGTTGTGTAACATGCTGTAGGGTTTTTGGAAGACTGCAATGCAAGCATATTTGCATAAGTTGGATACCCCTTTCCATAGCCTCTGCACAGACAAACAATTACCCAAACAGAACAGAAGTGCTATGCCATAAATTAAACATCAAAGTTTGTTTTTTTTACCAAAAAAGGAGTATAAGTCATAATTATCAGGTGACCACAAATATTAAAAATTGCTAGCCTGTGTCAGCTGAATCCATAAATAAAAAACTTTTCCATTCATGCATTTTCTGCTGCTTATCTGGGTTCAGCAGTCTAAGCAGAGAAGTCCAGACCGACCTCTCTCTGGCCATTTCTTGCATCTCGTCCAGCGAGACACAGAGGTGTTTCCAGCATGTCCTGAACCTGCTGTAGAGCCCCCTCCTGGTAGGAGATTCCCAAAACTCTTCACCTAGGGGGAATCCCGGAGATATCCTGATCAGAAGCCAAGACCACTTGAACTTGAGCCAAGACCAATGTTAAGAAGAAGCAGCTCTACTCGAGCCTCTTCTGAATGACTGAGCTCCTCACCTTATCTCTAAAGGATTGCCTAGCCACCTGTCGGAGGAAGCTCATTTCTACCCCTTCTATCTATGATCTCATTGTTTCGGTCACTATTCACCGAGCCGGTAGGATGAGGGTTAAAAGGTGACGTAAGTCTTCTCACAGTTAATGCAAATTTGCCACACTGCTGCACTGCATAAAGCATATGCATGGCCTCTTTGTCATTAATGGAGCTTGCATACAGGTTCACCGAAAATATTAAGTTTCTGTCATGTTAACAAATGATGCAGCATGCTCATAATCGGGCAATCTAAAGAAGTGTGCATCTTCTTCTAAAGTATAGCTGTGTTGCCATTAACAGAGAGAAAGGAGAAGTATGAATACACAGACACAACAAGCAAAGGTGGTAGCTCAGACAGCCCTGGTATAGCTGGTCTGTTTTGCTGGGCCATCAGGTGGGCAAGCATGACCAAAAAACTCTAGTAACGTCCACAGCTCTTACAAAGACACAAATATATATATTAAAAAAATAGAGTTATAGGAATTCAACACGAGGTTGTATCACAAAATCTGCATGAAACTTTGTCCCTGTTATTATTTAATGCTTTCATTATTTTATTTTGTTCAATTCTATTCATTTATTTATTGGTTTAAGATGAAAGCCAACATTCATCTCATCCCCGGCACAACAGCAGCAGCCAAGAATCACTGGGTGGTGGAATATCAATTTTGGATACAGAGTGGAGGAAATGAAAAACATTTCAAACAGAAACGCCATCTGCCAAAATTCAAGGTTTGGAGAGTGCATTGTTGTGACACTGATGTAAATTATGTAGCAGTTCATGTCAGTACTTCTGGCTTGATAATTACGGCCGCAAAGGCAGTGTTTATTTACTGTTAATCCTGAAATCAATGTCACATGATTGCACAAGCACGTTCACAGATAAAATATAAGTGCAGCTGGGAGGGGGTGTGGGGGTGGGGTGGAGGGTGGAGGGTGGGGGGGCTGATTGCTGACAGAAAAATTAAATAATCAGAAAGGTTGAAATGAAAATCACATCTTCCACATTGCTTGGATGTGAAATAACAAAATCCACTTGATGTTCAATCTGTTTGGTGCCTTCCAGCCCTTCATGCCATCTTTGTCCATCAATCTCACATGAGGAGAAAGATTGGATTAACTTCATATTTTTTTCCAAGTAGTGTTGCTTTGCTTTTTTTTTTTTTTTTAAATTTAAAATTATTTGGCAATCTGCCTCCAGCTTCGGAAAATAGCAGTAACCTCGCTTTGGATGCAATATCACAACTAGATGAATATGCAGCTGGCAGTGGAATCATCCCTCCTCATTCAAGTCCAAATAATGTCTTTCAAACCAGAAAGGCACTTTGAAATGCCATCCTCTGCAGATGTCACTGACCTACTTCATAGTTTAAAAGAAAGTGATTCTAACATATACTGAAAAATCCATTTCTGGACCGTGCACCACTTCTCCAAGTTTTATGAAATTCAGCTTGTGAGTTGCATGATCCTGCTGACAGACATCTAAACAGATAAGACAGTTGGTAATGATCACATGCCGCCACCTCGGCACACGCTCTGGCAAAGGAATAAATCTACAAGTTTTCTCTGCTGAATGTTTTCCTTTTGTCTTCACAGTTCACGCCTACAAAGCACACTTTTATTCACTGGCTCAATCCCATTATCTCAGAGGCTAAAAGAGTTGCTTTTCTTCCTACCCGTCTACAGATTCAACTGACCTGACTTTGCAAATATTTCATGTTTTTTGTAATCCTTTACCCTTGTGCATTTGGCCTCGATGTTCCTGCTAACGCCTACTCGCATTCATTTCCTTTCCATAAAAGTCTTCCTTGCCCTATGATCTGAAATCAAACAATGATTCAGATCCTTTTACTGATGAATACAGGCTATGCTGACACATGCTCACCTCTCTGCTGTTTATCATTAATTAATATGATTTTTTCTCCCTCCACCTTTTTTATTATTCAGATACTTCTGAGCATCCTTTGGCAAACTTGCATGCCTGTTGTCTGTTCTTTTTACTCCAACTGTGAACTAAAATGAACTTTAATTCTCACTGAAGACTCCCATCTGTCATCAAAGCTGAAAGTCTAAAATGAGCTTTTTATCTGGATGGAGGATGGAAGTTGTCCTGAAAGGGAAATCAATATACCTTAAAAACATCAAAATGCACACAGATGTTTAAAAATGGCTCCTCCCAGCACGTCCTAAAATAAAAGGCACACTTACATGGGACAGGAGGGTACAGCTATAGATATAGTAGCAGATATAGTAGCTGCTCTTTTTTTTGTGGAGAATTATGGTACCAGTTTTTTAACACATTCAAAGCAACTGCTGATTGGGATATGCTAATCAGGATACTGTTTTTGCTCATCTTTGTGGCAACGGAACCCTGGTAAAAATCTGTTTGAAAAGGCGCTTTGATAATGATACTGAGATGAACACAGATGACTGTGCAAATGAAATCGGACCCCTATTCTTTAACTGTAGTCTCCTGATGAAGAAGGAGAGTGGAAAAACAAAAAACTCACATTGGACAGCTAAGCAACAACAACCATTGATTGAAATTAAAGGTAACCCACAAGCATAATATAAATGGGAGTGAAAAAAAAATGTCTGGCTCCAACATAAACAAAAAAAGTGCCTGATTTGGGATAGATATGCTGTTTGGAGCAACATGTCCCGACAGTGTCATTCCAAGGTGAACTCAAGTCACGTGCTAGCGGTTTTTATTCAGTTTGACAAAATTACTTATAATGAATATTATAGTTTTATTTGTCAGTGGAGTCAGTAATACAAGTTCCTCAGATGCACAAAAGTTTGTGCAAAAGTCTCAGACCATCCATGGTTTCTTTAAATTTTGTTTCCAAGGAGCCAGAGTTTATTGTAACTTTGCAACTTTAATTTTGAAAGCGCTCTTGAGCAGCAGGCTTTCTGAAGGTCTTTCAAAGTTTTTCTTTGGACATTGGCTGTTTTTTCACTCATTTTCAGTCTAGTCCTTGTACCTGACCCTTTTCAGAGGAATGTAGTTTTGTTTATTAGGCCAGTTAAAACTGACCTGAACATCATCATCATTCAAGCATAAAAAGGGACCTAACTCAAGGGATAAACCTGTGTTGCATCTATACATGACAGACAACTTAGGAAAGTCAACCAGAGTTTTAAATTATTCTTAAAGCACTTAAGGCACCTCCTCTAGACTAAATCAAGGGTGGAAAAGGTTAAGAACACACATGTATCCTGTTTTAACGTCAAATGACAGCAACCCATGAGTCCTTAATTTATTGCATTGGCTTTCGGTTGTTCATTTATCCATTAATCATTTTTCGTTTGGTTAATTTTCTATGTCTTCTCTTTCTTTTTTGAAAAAATATTTCAAAGGAGCCATTTAGTCTTTAGCAATAGTTCTGTAGGCTTTCTGAAGGTCTTTCAGTGTTTTTCTTTGACATTGGTTGCTTTTTCAGTCCAGTCCTGTGTCTTTTCGGAGGAATTTTTGTTTTTGTTTAAGTCACTATGAATCATTCATTGCAAGCATAAAAAGCCCCCCTCTGTTGCTAGCAGCTAGTTGCAAAAACAGATAATTCATTTCCATTTCTTTACCAGAATCTATGAAAAATAGTAAAAATAACACATTTTGACAGGCATAAGATACCTACAAGGTGTTTCCAAAGACCTGGTAGCCAAAAACTTTCCATCCTTGGCCACGGTGTGCCGTGTGTTCTTAAGTAATAGGAAAAAACCATTGACCTGACACAAGACCTGAGAGATCCATGTGGCCTTTCAGCTAATCTAGCTGCTATTTGCTGAGGCCTCATCAGAAACAGTGCCACGGAAGGGTGGCTATGAACGAGCCATTTTTAAGGAAGAAAACCAATGAGGAATGGGTAAGATATGCTAAATTTCACAAGGACTGAACTCAGAATTAGTCACAAGAGGTCTTATCCAATCCAACTTTTATATTTCTGTTCAAATTGTTATATGTGTGGAGGAAAGGGGTAAAATAGTGAATATCAGCAACCATCTCTAAATTATGGTGGAGGCTCCGTCATGGTTTGGGGCTGTATTTTAGTGGTGTTGGGGATTTTTCCATTGGTCCTGATTGCTGGTCACATCTTGACATAGGTCCCAAGTAGAAAAGTTAGTGTTGCCCATGAAACCATTTCCTAGTTTTCAGTTCAGCTACAGTGCAAACCATGGTGACACTGCTTGTGTGTATCTTTCAATGCAATCTATGTGAGTATCATATGCAAGAAAAAGTTCACTGCACAAGAAACTACAAACAGATAAAATACAGATACTAAGCAAATTATTATAGTGAGAATAACTGCAAAAACCAACTAGGTGAAAGAACCGCCTCTTACAAATTGTATAAGAAACAAACTAGGGTTTAAATAGTTCATTGGAGAACTAGAAAATACATACAAAGAATATTTTGCTGTCTCAATGCAGCTTGTCAAATGTAAGGATTTGCAGCTTTTCTTCATTTACATCTTTTGAAAGTGAGCCGCTTTGGGTTACTACTGACGACGACTGGAAAGGAAAACTAAAGCAATTAAAAGCGCAACTGGAGATTAGAGAAGCTTTTTTTTCCCCACACTATAGACGATCATCCAACTCATAGAAATTTAATGAAGGGATTAATGAAAATGATCATTAGTTGCAGCATTAAAATGAAACATTATGTGAGAAGTATATAATTAAAAGCAAAGTTTAACCTGCTTTTGGCACAGCAAACCATTCTGGTAATCGGTTGATATTTTTCAAGCAAAAAAAATGTTCACCCGTTTCATCTTCTGTGTTTTGGACTTGTCAGCACAACAAGTTAATTAAAGTTGTAACCTAAACCCTGGTAAGCAGCTTTTCTGTGTGTGTTTTCTTTCCACTTTCAGACAAAAAATCTGTTATTTTTAATGATAAAATCAATTATAAAAATAGTTTCAGCCCTGCTCACTTACACTTTTCCTGTGCTTGCTTACTTTCAGTTTCACTCGGTCTTTGCAAAAATTACTTGATCACTTACTTTTAACCAGGCTGTTAGGCACCATTTAACCAGTAAATAGCTTGTTTCTAATGAGACTCTGCATTTAGAAGATGCATGTCGAAGTCTACAGCACAGTCAGTTCAACAGACAAATGACAATGCAAAGGAAGTGAAATACTTGACAACACAGAACAGCTTACTGTATCATATATTCTAGAAAATAATGCATAATGATGAGAAGAGCCGTGGTTTTAATAATCACGTAGATTTGTTTGTGTGCTGTTATATTTATGATTCTCTACTTTGCATGATTTGCCATGAGACAACGTTCCAAACAAATCTGTTCAAGAATGAGCCTTGATAATGGCACTGAGATGAACGCAGCAAAATGTGGAAATGAAATCAGACATCTATTCTTGAACTACAATGCCCTGATGGGGAGAGACAAAGGAGGAGGAGGAGGGAAGGGCGTACAGGTAAATTAGATTGAAAGGGAGAGAGAGGGGCCAGTCAGCCGAATGTCGAGGAAATGGAAATAAATCAAAAAGTCTGAAAAAGAAATGATATACTGTGGTAAGATGGAAAAGAAGAGAGTAGCAGGAGGAAGGAAAGAGAGAGCAATGTCAGTGAGAGAGTGCTGAGGAGGAAATCAGCTGCTTTCTAATGGGCACTGATTGCATCTCCTCCTAAATGTCAAGTACATTTCCATTTAAAGTGCCCCGCTACTTAAAAAGGCATGATGAGAGGCACACCCAGACCACACACACACACACATACACACATACATACGTACGTGGGCTAATACATGCAGTCACACAGTTCACAGATTCACAAACACAAACAGGAAGGTAAACACATGTAAGCAAACGGCACAAAACTGCACACAAGAACATTTGTCATTTCTTCAAACATCTCTAAGTTCATGAATCATGCCAAAGTGACACATCAGCCAGAGTACACTTCAGTCTCATCAATAAAATCCTTACACACACACACACACACACACACACACACACAAACACACTTCTTTAGCTTTCATTTTCAACCCACCCTCAAATCTGCTCTGAACCAATGAGGCGTGTGCTCCCACCGGGGTTTGGTAATGAGTGCCAATCAGGATCACCGTAGCCAACAGCAAAGACCAGGAAGATAGATGAGTGGCCAACAGGCCCCACTGCACTGGAGTGAACAGAGCTCAGGGATACATTCAATATGTCACAATAACACACACATGGTCTACCACCCCAACAGCCCCATACACACACACACACACACACACACACACACTGAAAAAGCTTGGTGCGTGACAAGAACACATTTTCCCAGCATCTGCCAACACGCAGAAACGGAGGCAGCCGTTCTTTATTATCTTCTCTGTCACATATGCACAACAAAGGAAGCTCACAGGCATTCATGAAGTAGTCACAAAAAGCTTGCACAAACACAATATGTGCGCATGCAATTTCACACTCTCGGTTTCTTTATTTTCAATCAGCTCAGCGACCGCAATTCTCACATCCAAAGTGCTCTAATGCAAACAAAACACTTACATATAACAACATCTCAGCATTGCTTTCGCAACTTCACAAAATGAACTAATGTAATAGGAAACTAAAGTCCACCTTGTGATAGTCTCACACTATCCACAACACCACTAAGTTTCTGAACCACAACAATATTCAAACTCACTGTGATGTTAAGCACAGAGTGGAAAAGTGTTATGATTGAAAAAAAAACCTGTCCGTAGACACATAAATGCCCCTCTGTGTGGTAGTCTCATCTACAGTCGATGACTTCTACTGCATTGTGCATTAATATGCTGGGCACAGCAGCAGGAGGTTACAGGAGATGGGGTACACCTGGGGTCCAGCTCAGGATGTGGCAAGGGTTAAATAGAGGGAACTTGTTGTGACCTTATATTCCACTCCAGAATGAAAAGGATAAGAAGAATGATAAACAACATGATTTTTATTTGTATGCTGTTCCTAATAAGGTGCTCTGAGCTCTCCATGCGTCAAGAATGCTAAAAGCTTCTTTTTTAGGTGTATTGCAAGAGAGGACATAAGGTGTGACTTTTTGTACTTCCACATCCTTATCCTATACTATATGAGTATGTGTGGTAAATATTATACCAAAGCGTGTGTGTGTGTGTGTGTGTGTGTAATCATCTAGATGTGGCAGAATGGGATATTAGCAGCATCAGTGTGCAGCTGACATGCACCGATCAGACATAATGCTATGACCACTTGCGTGATATTGTGTTGGTCCCCTTTTGCTGCCAAAACAACCCTTAGCTGTCGAGGCATGGACTATCTTAGACCCCTGAAGGTTTTCTGTAGTTTCTGGCACCAAGATGTTAGCAACAGATCCTTTGAGTCCTGTAAGTTGGACCTGAACCTCCATGGAGCAGGCTTGTTTGTCCAGCACATCCCACAGATTGATTTGATTGAGATCTAGGAATTTGGAGAACAAGTCAACACCACAAACTTGTCGTTGTGCTAATGAAACCGTTCTTGAACCATTTTTGCTTTGTGTCAGGGTGCATTGTCCTGCTGAAAGAGGCCACAGCCATCAGGGAATACCATTTCCATGAAAGAGTGTACGTGGTCTGTAACAATGCTTAGGTAGGCGGTACGTGTCAAAGTAACATCCAAGTGGATGGCAGGACCCAAGGTTTCCCAGCAGAACATTGCCCAAAGCATCACACTGTTCCCACCGGCTCGCTTTCTTCCCACCGGTGCATTCTGGTGCCCAATGTTCCCCAGGTAAGCAATTCAGATACACCCGGCCATCCATGTGATGTAAAAGTAAACATGATTCACCAGACAAGGCCAGCTTCACGGTCTCATGGGCCCACTGTTGGTACTTTAGGCGATGGACAGGGGTTTTCGCATATGCATGAAACTGTGATGCACTGAGTATTCTGACACTTTTCTATCAGAACCAACATGAAGTTTTCCAGCAATTTGACCTACAGCAGCTCATCTGTTGGATCGGACCACACGAGACAGCCTTCACTCCCCAAGGGCATCAGTGACCCTTGGCCACCTGTGAGTTTTACGCTGGGTCACTACTGTTCTTTCCTTGGACCATTTTAATAGATACTGACCACTGCAGACCAGGAACAGCCGACAAGATCTGCAGTTTTGGAGATGATCTGACCCAGTCATCTAGCCATCACAATTTGGCCCAAACTCACCTAAATCTTTACGCTTGCCTATTTTTCCCGCTTAATGCATCAACTTTAAGAAAAAAATATTTAGTTGCACCTTAATATACCACCACTAACAGGTGCCATGATAAAGAGATTATCAGTGTTATTCACGTCACCTGTCAGTGATCATAATGTTATACCAGATTGCTGTATCTGTAATCTGTAATTATGAATCCCTGAGAAGAGAAAGTGAGGCGGTTTGAGAGTCCTACCCAGTATTTAGCATGGTATGATATAATGATCAGTAAGTTAAATCAATATCTCTCTGATAGTCTCAGTCAAGACTGAAAGTTATCTTTGTAAAGATATAAATTATGAACAAGCTATTGCACTGATTGCATTAGAATTGCTATACACTTCATATATTCATTGCAAACATTCATACAAAAATATACTCTGCTACACAGCTCAGACTCTTAGGGTATGAATCAGTGCTCAAAGGCAAATCATACATCTAAATGCGAACATTAGAAAAATATCCACAAGTGTACTAAGAACATGCTAGCACACGCAGCCATATAATATACTCGTCAAACACAGATAACCTTTAAATCCCACATACTGCACAGCTTGGAATTTTTCACAAGCAGCAAGTGGACCTGTGTAGTAACAGTGCTAACATACGTAGTCAATAACAGCTCAGCAACATGTGCTGTACAGAATATCAATAAGAATATTTTGAATTCATAGAAATTATCAGTCTTCAGATATGTCTCACAGAACTAATCTGAACCGCATTATACCACTTACTCTCAGTGAAATGTCAACTAATGCTCCATACACATGGTAATGTGGCCAGAGAACTTAAAAGCTGTGCAACAGTGAATCGGTGCATCAGGAGATGCAACCTAATGTGATACTATTTCGATAATGATGAAAATAATTACACAGCTGAAGAAAAGACTTATTAATGTAGTGTCACATCAACATAAGCTAATCTGACCCAACATACAAATTGCAAAAAGAAATGGCTCACACCTTGATGTTACTCAAAAAAAAAAAAAAAAAAAAAAAAAAACCATTATTT
>VUQG01012271.1:19123-34061 GCA_015106755.1 Etia nguti
TTAATTTTACTAAAAAAAAAAAAAAAAAAAGGAAAACGGCCATGCATTTAAATCCCACTTATTTTGTCATTAAATAAACTAATATGTCCATGCTACGATATTATTTGGGCTATTTATGGTGTTGGCATAAATGCAAAAGATCATTTTAACCGGTTGCTAGGTGGTTGCCAGGTGGCCAATGGCATCATAATACATTATGTATGTATATTTATGTATGAAGTTTTGTGTAGCTAAATTAGATTTTACTGCTGTGAAATAAAATTTATATAATGCTTTTATAACCTGTTATAGATACATAAATGGTAAAAACTGGTCATTTTAGCTACAGGGTGATGATGATGACATTTTAATATCTGCTATAGATAAGAACCTTCAGTTGCCAATGATGAACCTGTGTGTCAAGTTTGGCCGCTTAGCTCCTTATGTAGGAGGAGTTGGCAGCCAAATAAACAAAAAAAAAGGCTTTCATGTATTATAGTTATTAAAGAACTTCTGGAATCATCATTACAATAAAACTATGTAAACTATGTAAGGCTAGTTTCCTCTATTGTTTTTAAAAGCCTGAGCATGTAAATAAGTGAAACAACTTTCTTCATGCAATCAACTAAAGCTAAGATTCTGACTGTTTAGCAGCTGAGCTTAAATATGTTGTGTGTAAAGTGTGAAGTTCTTTACATCAATGAAGGAGTGGCTAAATGTAACGTCTCCTGGAGAAAACAGGCTATTGAAAAAGTACTGCTAATACACTAGGAACACGCACCATAAAGTCTCCCTGAAGCTGATGAGTGTATCAGTATCAGTAGTATATGAGCAGCCAAGTGTTAAAAAAACAGAGTTGACAACTTCAGCAAATAAAGGAGACAGTTCTCAGACACAAATGTATTAATCGGTGATTTGCAAGTGATGAGACAGAGTGAGAGGCGCTGGAGAGAGGGAAAAAAAAGTTGATGGCATGACTCAGAGATTACGTCAGCATGAAGGACTGAGGGAAGGAGCTGCAGAGATTTCGGAGAAGTAATAAAATAAATATATTTTGATTGAAGCTGTTGATTTTTTGGAGGGGTGGTGGTGGTGGTGGTGGTGGCAGGTAGTTTTTAGTACTGTGTGAATCACATCTGCATTTTTAATCAATCTGAAGGAAGCTCCACGCACCTGCAACAACACTGGGAGATCATGAAAATTTTTTCATTCAGTGGATGATGGCAAAGAGAGAAAGAAAAACTAAAGGTATTAAAAGCTTTACGGAGGCTAGCGTACCAGAATACTTATAGCCACAGAAGCGTAGTCAAGGCAGTATTTTCCATGTAATCCAAGTACAATAAGTGAGTTTTTACTCTCGATAGGTTAATTGTTTGGTAAATTTAATTTCTCAAGAAGCAGCATCAAGCAGCTGCTTGACAGCTCATAAAAAATTAAGAAGAAAAAAAAAATCAAATATCCATCATCTGCCAATTTGTGCTACTTTAAGGCAAGAATCACCCACAGCAGGTGGGTAGACAGAAAGAGAGAGGAGTTTAGAAGTGACGACCACAGAATGTAACCCTGTCTCGTTCTTCTCACTGTATTTTAATAAAGCCTCACAGTCTATTCAGCCCTTGTCAGCGCTTGTTAACCTGCACATTGATTCTTCTGGACTACTGTACATCTTCTTTAATTAAAGTCAGCGGCTAATCTGGCTTTCCACCAAGCTGTGTAGCTGTCATCACAAGACGATTGCAGCTAAATATATCCCATTATATATTCTTACAAGCACTTAAACACATTGAAATAAACATTTTGTAAGTTACAATTAATAATATGGCGAATGCTGGTTTCACTATGAATAATCCAATGAAATCCTTTTACTGGGAAAAACTTTATTTTCACCACTACCCTGTGAAGAGAAGGAGAAAAACATATACTCAAACCATCACGATGATAGACTCATTCAGTAATTTGTGCAGTTTTGTCTTTTTTGAAACGCTGATATGCCTTCACTAAATAACAATGTTTATCACACAATGAATGTTAATTTTATGCTTGGTTTGGCCAAAAAATTATACATTTGCTAACATATTTGGACAACATATGCCCAAACAATTATTTCCCTGAAGCAGTTATTTCTGGGAAAGAAAGCTTTAGCAGCTGTTAGTTTTTTCCTGTCTTTTTTCCCCCCCATGCATTTCATGTACAAAAGTAACCAGTAAAAGCGCCCATTAACTTACCTCCATTTTACAATTATCAAGAGATCTGTCAGGGACAGTTTCAAGGTTTGGCAGAGTTAATTATATTTAATAAGGGCTCACAAGGAGAGATGGTGCTTTAGTAAATGAGGTAGTAAAAATGCATTTGTCTCCCAAAGACAATAAATAGCCACCATGAGGACACAGCATAAAGACACAATACAATATTTCTTCATTCCACAAAAGACATGTGTAAGTGACAGTGCTTGGTACTGTGTGAGAGATGAGAACTGAAGAGAAAAAAGAACCCATTTGTGCATCGATCACTTTTATGCCCCTGGTCTGTTTGCATATTTTAGACCTATAAACAACATGAATGATGTGCCGTGTAATGCACCATAATCGAGATTTATTCGGAGGGTGTATGGGAAGGAGATGTTCATGATCCCAGAATCAGGAGGGGCAGTTGCAGCTGTGTGTGCATGTTTTTGTATGTGTGTGTGTCCGCGTGCGTGCTGTGATTTATTTGATTTAATTAGATCGCCGATGTAAAACAGCTCGCAGGGGGAAAAAAGGTAAAAACGAGTGCCGAGGGAGGCATAAATAACACCATGCTCTTTCCCCTTCCTCTCCGCCTTTTTTCTTCCTCTGGCTCTCCTTTTCTCTCTGATCTTCCCTCTGTCCATATACAATCTTTTGGGGGGGGGTTCTCCATGTTCCATTGGGCTCCTTTCCTTCAACCCTATCCTCTTTTATGCTTCCCTCTGTCTTGGTTTTACTTTACATCTTACCTCCCTCTCTCTACCTTCTCCTCCCTCTCCCATTTCCTCCCCCATCTCCCTCTACTCCGCTCCCAGCTGAATAATGATAGGGGGTAAACACCTCATTAGGCTAAAAGGCCCACAGGAACAATCAGAGACATGGTACTCAGTCCAACCTGTTACTTTGAATGTTCAGAGAAACATTTTGAACACGGCAGGGCAAAGAGACATCCCACACAGTAAAGGGGGAGTGGGTGGTTTGAGTCATTTGATGGAAAGGTTTTTATTTTTGTTTTAAATAGATGGCCAAACTGCATCCTGGCAACAAGATGTGCACGCAAAGTGTCACCTGTGCTTCTACTGCAGGTTATTAAAACACTTATTGTTGTTAACTTTGTCTGAAAGTGAGGAAGAACTCACACAACCATGAGTAGCTGATTTATGTCGAGCAATCAGCGGAGGAAAGAGACATAAATCTACACTCTCGGGTAGTAACTGCCAGTAAAAGTAGTTTATCCAGCATCACGAACTTCTATCACCTCATCACATCCACCCATCTTACCTACACAAGGTCAGGAACTTTTAAGCAGGCTTGAATTTCCTAACACGTCGAGTGAAAAAACATCCTTGATTTGAGAGAGTATTTTCAGACTGCTGCTGAAGATTTCAGCAGTCTGAATCAGAAGACACTCCCAGTAGAGTGAAAAGTGGCCGGTCAGCTGAAGCCCCATATTTCACAGACATATGACAGTCGTGCCATTCCCTCTGCAAACGCACGACGGCAAATAAGTACTCTCCAGCAACATCAAACTATTTCTTTAAGGTTAACTATTTCTTTTTTTTTCCCATCGTGGCGCCACACAGCTTTACTCTAAACCCTCTTCTTGACTCTTCAGCCGGTCTCCACTTTTAGGTATATCAAAGCCCAACAGCGAGTACACTTAATATTTCATACCGCAGTCAAACCTCAGCTCTGTGCATGATTAGTAAAACTGAGTGTACAGCACCAGGTAATTCCACTGTAGATAAGCTGTAGCGTTGAATTTACAAGGAGAATATAGTTCTACATGCAGCTGCTGCTGGTTTAGATGTATACGTTGTGCAGCATGTGTATGTGTGCATCAATGCGAGGACATAAGACACGTCTATGTGACTTCCACACTTGTTTCTTTTGCAGTCATTGCAAATATACATAATACTTGCTTCGTGACTTATGCATGTTAAGCAATAATGTACGGCAACAAATTTATATGAATTCTAAAAATGTGCTGTTTTTCTGGCATTAATTAAACAGTAGCTTCTCATGACCTTATGACACATCATGTGTGACTTCAAAGCTTAACCATATATGAAGAAGTTCGCTCGCCCAGCACTTTAACTGTGGGTCAGCTTCTGGTTTAGTAGGCAACTCTCTTGTGTATTTCCCACACCATCGTACATCAGTCAGCAGTATCCTCCACTCCCATTGATTGCTTCCATCACTCGCCTCAAAGTCCAGATTAGTTTTACTCAGGACCCGCCCACTTAGGGTCACCAGCAGTTGCATTGACTGTCATCTACACAAGTCATTAGATTTTATTGGCGTTTCTCTAGGTGCTACATCGCCATTTGTCTCTTCCTGTGTGTACGCCCAATCAGGGGTGTGATCTGTGCTAGCATTCATCCAGCTTTACTGTCTTTAACTCTAACAAGAAAAAAAGTACTGTAGCAAAACCTTCACAACATGTTTAATATTTGACTCATTTACGTCAGATTGGATCTTTTGATGCTTGATTTAAGACAACAACACTCCCTATGGACTAATAACAAGTTAACAAATGATTTGAGGCATTATTCATATGAATGCCTTTATCAATGTTACTGATATACAAAGTGGTTTATACAGGGGGAAATAATCCACAACAGTCAACTTCAGATAAAATTTTCATAGTAGGTATACAGTACCACTCTGACAATAATGCAAAGTCATTTTCTTCCAAAGTGCTGCCTAAAACATTAAGGAAAAACAAATATGTTAATCAGTCAGCATTATGCACTGTAAATTTGATGTTTAAAAAGATACTGGCTGTTATAATTAGCTTAAATGAACTGTAATTTACTCTGAGGGCAATTTCTAGCACTTGAAAAACTGAAACCTATTACCAGAACAACAGCTTTAGGGAACTTCTCTGCTATTTGATAGCCCATTTTGGGCTTAGACACACACTCGAACACAAACATCACACACAGTAAAACAAACAGCTTGGACAGATTGCAGACATAAGCTTTCAAAAAGTGGCTGGGAGTAAAAATGACGCCAAATGCATAATGAAATGCACTCATACAACATATAAAAATATTACTGTCACTCTCACAATTAGTCTAAAAACCTCCTTAAGCCTGATACTGAATTACAATACATATTGTAATTTCACATTTCTGTCATTGCATGAACAAACTTACCTTGTTTTCAGTTATTAAACTTTCATTTTTCTCACTTGTTATCTATTATATATTCAAACAGAATGAACATAACATCAATATTCATGAAAAGTCAACTTTTCTCAGAATATGAATTTAAATGTAATGACCTGAGGACTGACCTTTTCCCTCACTAACCTTTCATCTCTAAACTCTGACCCACAAAGAACTCTATGAACTGCTGGTGGCGATAAAGGTGTTGGGTGCGATCGCTTTAATGGCCTTGTGGGCTGTTAAAGGCCCATCAGCCACACGGGGGGAGCAGCAGGGACTCAGAGTGTTGTTGAGCGTCACGTTGAAGGTCCCCTTCAGTAGTGTGTTCATAATACTTGGACTTAACTGCAGAGACATAAACAAAACAGAGATGAGGGACAATGACGGATGATGAAAAGTTAAAGGGGTGGTCTTGGCCAGCCCTCATTTCTTCATATTTTGCTAGGAACATAGAAAATAGGTGGAGCAATTTATTGAAACATATGAAAGTATACCTGGAAATACAGGTTATAAAGCAAAAAAGTTTGTATAATTCTAATGATTGATGAAAGTCAATATTTGGTATGAACACCGTTATTCTCATAGCATGAACTATCTATTACTTTTGCCAAAAAAAGTAATTAGATTACAGTTACTTTCCCGTAAGCAGGCTCGTTACTGCATTACTAAACCGTGATTTTGTTTGTGAGAGTGTCTCATTAAAATGACATACAAGCGTCCAACGTCCATGGCAGCAACAGACGTGTGTAGATCAACAATGGATATTAGTGCGGGAGAGAGTACGACCATGCCGCGTTTAAAGGTTGGAAGTACTTACATTACTTTGAGTTTGATTCCGTAAAAAGTGACAAAAACATTAGCATCCGATGTACAGTCTTCGTGGGAAGAAAACTTCTTTCTACAGTGAAAAATTAAACTTCAGATCTGACCAACCACCGAGCACGCTGCAACGGGAATGTGAAATTCACAGAGAAATCCCCAGATCCCCCCACTGTCATGACTGCTGTGGCTACCACATCCAATTCCACCGGGCAAACCTCCACCAGCCCCACTCCTGCTAAACAGGTGAAAATAGATTTAAGAGCGACAGGACTTAGCGCTGCTGAATCTTTTATTTTATTTTATTTTTTGCTGTGTTTTACTTGCATCTATTAGGAAGAGTGAGTGTAAACACAAAACATTATTTTATTTTATATGCTGGAATATGCAGAAAATAGGTTTAAATGTTAAACAAATTTCTTCAAGTCAAAGACTGTTGGATATAACTTAATTTTGCTTGATGCAATGTGCATAAAGTTAAAAGATTAAAACAAGTTTTAAAAAAGAGACTTTTTCATGTAATTCAATTTTACATGATGGATTATGCAGAAAAAATAGAATTGGGCTGAAAGGTCTATTGCTTTATTAAGTATTCAGGCTATAAAGCAAAAGAAACTGAGTAATATGGTAACTAATTACTTTTTAAAATAAGTAATCAGTAAAGTAAATGGATTACTTTCTTGGAGAAGTAATCAGTAATTAGTAACTAATTACTATTTTCAAGTAACTTTACCAACAATGGTGTTGAAGGGTAAATGGATCAACTGAAGGGCCCGATGCATCTTTCAGGTCCTGTATCAGGTCTTTGTTGAATTCTTTTCAGATTCTTTCAGGCAATGTTCGTCTCCTACATATAGTCTTTTAGGCCTGTCACTTTTCACACTGTACACCATGCTCAGATATGTCCTGTTATCCGTTTGGCTAATGCCTCTTTGGGGAGAAATGGGAACTATGTGTTTTTGCGAAAGGCTGCTACTAACAAAGTACCAAAAGATAAAAATTAACATTGGTTCTTTGCTAAGTTTGTCTGTTATGTGTAGACACAACACTGGCTCACTTAAGTTAGGTGCCTTTTTATGGGTAGTAGTCAGTGTTAAGTGGCTTAACAGAGAAAAAAACATTATTCTCAAAAGACACAGGACTGGACTAAAAATGAGTGACAACGCAGCCAATGTCAAAGAAAATCTTTGAAAGACCTTCAGAAAGCCTAGAATATTGCTGAAGATCGCTCTTTCCAAATAAAATCTTAACGAATGATATGTGGCTCAAGACTTTTTAAAAATATACAGTACTGTGCAAAAGGGAAAGAGAAGAAACAGAAAATGAACCAAACAAAAACGATTAATGCATACATGAATACCTGGAGGCCAATGCAATAAATTAAGGACTCATGGGTGGTTGTCATTTGACTTTAAAACAGGAGTAATGAAGTGTTCTTAACGTTTTCCACCCTGGACTTAATCTAGATGAACTTCAGTGCATTCACTCACATTGTATGATCCTGCTGACTGGTAACAGATCCAATGATATAAGGCCTAAATAATTTAAAATTAAATAATTATCAGAAGGGCTTAATTATTTACAATATGCTTCTAGAGTGCGGGGTCATTAAGGTTAAATCACAAACATGGCTCAAAAAAACCCTTACAGATACTGAGTCTATTAGTCCCTGCTCTTATCATGGGAATGTGGGTGGGGGGGGACTCTTACAGAGGAAAAAACTAAACAAAACACTACATTCACTTCAAAGTCTGCCCTTAAAATCACCTCACAAAAAAACCCACAGACATACACACATATATATGCTCTATGTACTCACACACTTCATCAACTGTCCTACTCAGGTACTGCTGTAAAGCTCTCTCTCGCTCTCTCTCAATCACTCTCTCTCTCACCCCCCCACTACCTCCATATAACCTCTGAGCACGTACGTGCACACACAGACACGCAGACATCAGTATGCCAGAGGTGCTGCAGCAGGATTTGAGAACACTGGCGGCACGGCTCAGATCTCAGTATTGATCCTAATGGGAAAAGGGTTGCAGGTTCAACTCCAGGTCACCCTCGGGGTTACTGGGTAGGTCGAGGAGATAGGGGAAGAGCCCTTGGAAGTGACGACACCATTGGAATGGCAATGATGAGGGAGATTATGGGATGCTTCAGTAGGTCAAAGAGGGGAGAAGGTAAAGGGGAAAATTGCAGGTTGGTAATTGGTGGTGGTGATTATGTTACTTGGTATGTATGAAGACATATTCAAGCGCACCCATGAGCACAGACGAAGGAGTGTAGGATGCACAATCATTCCTATAACACACACACACAGCACCTGCCACACACAGTGATGGAACGCAAGCCTTTGCTACCCATAATCCAGCAAAACAAGACACGCAAGAGAATTAAATTGCTTTTCATGAGCAGTTCGTATTTACCAGTACTTCAGTCGGCCAAAGAACAGATTATACACCTTTTGAGTCTGTTCGTCTGTTTGACACAAAGTGTAGATGGAACATCCACAAGGTCTGTGCATAACAACCCTGCAAGATCTATTCAGGAAAACTTTACAAGACTGAGAACAAAATGAATGCCAGGTACCAAAATAGCTTCTGATCCAGCCAAAGAGTGAGGGAAATAGGGAGACAAGGACCCGAGACCATAATCAGGCTTTAGAAGTTTGTGAGCTCAAGAATTTTTTCTATTTAAGGCATAGCACCTGTGCCCCACTGACCAGTAGAAAAGGCTAGAGAAGGTCCTAGAGGTGCATGCCATCAAAACCAGGGATTTTGAAAACTATAAAGGACTTTATTTTGTACAGCTTGCCTCTTTTTTGCAGGAGCAACACTGTATATAAAAATATGGAAGATGAATGCTGTGTGTATAAACCCCAACTTCACAGAATTCCTTTTGAGTCTTAAATAAATAAACAAAAACAAAATAAAACAACAATGATCTAGTGTGTCACACACTGATTCATGCAAAGACCTATTACCCCTTCCTACAATGGACCCGTCAGACATTCAGTTTCCTTTTTAAATGTATTTGTAACTCCCACAGTGAAGTATATTCAACAGATTAACAGTCAAATAAACTGTACTGTAGTTTCCAGCTCTTTTAAAACATAAATTTTTCCAAAGTCAACAAGAATTAAAAGTAGGAACATGAAAACTCACACACAGTGAGAGCCCTGACAAGCCACAGACATCACACTGAGAAGCATATCATAATATGTCAACTGCGTCAAGAAAACCTTATGTTCTAAATCATAATGACTAGGAGCCTGAGTAATAGTAGATTTTTATGAAGGGTGCCAATATATACATACAGTATATATACTTATCCAGCAGAGTGATTTTTAAAATTTAAATTTAAGGGGTTACTACTGTCTGCTCAGCTTTACTCTGCTTCATGTGCTGCACAAAGTGCTGAGAGTATTGTCAAAAATATACTCTGTAATTATTAAACTATCACTTATTTCTTTTTTATATTTCAAATCAAAAAACTTACGTTTCTTCTTTTCTTGCCTCAGTATGTGTTTTGTACTCGTCTAGCATATGAATACCATTAAAGACTACAGCATTTAATTAATATTTGTTTCTGCTCGACATCCGTTCCCCGAGTCGTTTTACATTTCCATATTCCATCCACACTTTTCTTTCTGTTAAATGAAGCTCAGCCACTAAGAACAGTGTTACTGTATGAGTGAGAAAGGTAATCAAGCCTACTCAAGCAGGTACCTCACATAGTGCATTTAATGGAAACTCTAAATGAACCTTCACAGTGGACAAATGCTGCTCAAGTAGATAGCTTTGTGACATTATGCACACGTATGGATGAATGATCATGCGCACACTTATGCCGAAATAGCTACTGTTCCATTACATGAAAAGTCTGCTTCAGATTTCAGACGCTCAGAACACATTTCCAGCTGTTGAATTTAACTACCCTCTTCAGCAGCTCAATTTTCTGCTTTCTGTCTCTCTGCTCCCCTTCCTCCACGCATTTTCACCACCTTTTCAGCACCAACTCACCTCTACCGCCATCTCCCCTTCTCTCTCACCCCTTCCTGCCTCCTTCTCATTACTACCATGCTACACTATGCCTGCTCATCTTCTACAAGCACTTATTTATCTCCCTCTCTGCTCCACTTCATACTATATTTAACGCTGCATGGCCTGTGGTGTCATATAGAATCACAGTCACACAGCTAATTACTGAGCAGCGAGCTTAAACTTGCATTTCGCTATTAAAAAGGAACTTGACTTCCTCCAGCTAAATGGAGCCATATGATTATGTACAATGCAATAGAATCAGTCTTTAACCCATGAATGAAATCTTTTTTTTAATGTTCTTGTATGGGGCTTTTACTTCATTATACATATATATGAATGCCAGATGGACATCTAAAGTTATTTAGATCACAGGAAGGTTGACAATAAAAGTACTTGCAAAACAGTGTGCAGTGCTTCTGGTAAGAGGCATCATGAGTAATC
The DNA here is from genome assembly GCA_015106755.1 of Etia nguti. Taxonomy (NCBI): domain Eukaryota; kingdom Metazoa; phylum Chordata; class Actinopteri; order Cichliformes; family Cichlidae; genus Etia; species Etia nguti. Next base: position 29,807 of record VUQG01012271.1, read on the forward strand.
TGAAATACCAAATCTAGTTTAACAAACTATTAGCTCATCTTAGAAGTAACTAGCAGGTTTGCAACATATGTTCTTCTGCTGCTTAAGGTGGGATTGAGCCTCTTGAAGCCCACATTTAGCACACTGGAGAGGTCACATCTAACACATTGCAAGAGAAAGCCATTTACACCTACAAAAATTTTTTTCCAACTGACCTATCATGCATGCCTCTGGAGTGCAGGAGAAACTGGTGCACCCAAATGAAGTATATACTTGGACAGAAGAAAGATACAAATTATGCCCTAGGAGCTCTTGTGCAGCCAGTGGAGCAGAACTTAGGGCCTAATTTACTCATCTGCAGCTCACTTCTACAGAGAGCATTATTAGCTGATATTGAAGATCTAATCATGTAACTACACTGCCACAAAGTTTAGCAAAACCAATTTACTCTTACTTTGAGACAATTATCTACCATCTTTAAAGCTCTCTGTGATGGTTAAAGTAGCTGCAGACAAACACTCGATGTGGATCTCAGTTCAATACAACTTTTACCACCCAACCCCTGGGGGTAGAAAGGATGGCGATAGGACAGGTTGAGGTGGGGGGAGGATCATATCAGATTTTTCAACAGTTTTACTAGCTACTGACAGTGGAAAAATTCCCACAGCTACACCTCCCTCTTATGAGAGAAAGAAATAACACAAAGAGACCGATTGTCATCGAGAGAGCAATGACAAAAGCTCATCCAAAAAGATTACATCTTGTACGATAGACCGACTTGAATGTCAAGGAAGAGGGTAGGTAGGCAGACTCAGCAAACATTTTGAGCTCCCAGAGGAGAGTAGTTTATTTACAGCGTCCTCCATCTTGTTTGAAACTTAGAAATAAATGTAGAAAACATGTTAGCTCATAATAACCAAAAAGAAAAGGCACATAATCTAAACAATGCACCTCACCACTGTATCTGAAGCAACCGCTAACCTGTAACTTACTATATAGTATGAATTTACACCCAGTTAGCATAGGTAGTGCCAACAACCCAAGGCAGTAAAGCTAAAGATGCGGACAAATTTGTTGGTACTATTCCACAAAAAATGGTACAACAATACAACCAGTTAGCAGTCAGTTGAGTCGAGTACTCTACTGCAAAGAAATGCATCGCCAACAAGTTGTGCTCATCGGGGCAGACTGATTCAGGCTGAACATTCAGACTGAAATTAGAAGGCAATTATTTAACAACTTTTGCCAACCTGAGAGCAACCAAAGTCAGTTTGAATTGGTTAAAATTGTTTGGAGACTGGCCAGGCAGCCAGTGCAATTTCCTTGTAGTCAAAAGCGGTCACCACAACTACTTGTAATCGGTTGTCAAATGCAAAAAAACCCCCAAAACCTAGTCACAATGAGGTTGCCGTCCTATTTTAACTCTAATATGACTCATCAGTTATTAAGGCTTCTGACTCTGACGTAATTCTTCATGCAATAAAGATTTTTTAAAAAGCATGTTAATACATATCAAACCTTTGTATCAAACCTTGTGCGAAAACGTGGATGTTTAGAAATCCTGTGAGGAAACAAATTCTCACATGCCAAGACTGACTTACAAAAAGACACTTTGCTGAACTTATGATATAAACTGCACCGAGGAGGGGAGAAACTCTAGATTATGCTGGAGACAAAGGAAAAACAGAATGAAGACTCTAGAGATACATCTGGTATATTAGAATACATAAGGAGAGTTGAGCTTCTATTGGTTATCTCTCTTTGCTGAACCCTGACTGAGCCCTGTGGAGTTTTCTCATAAACAAACTAAAGGTATGACTATAATAAGTATTGTTTATCAAATGCACTGTGACTACCCTGAGGTCTGACAAACATGGAATGATCGTTGTTTTTCATAAAGCATGTGCAAAGCATATTCTTTTGAAGTTTACACTCGCTTTGTTATCCATTGTTTACTTGGAACAAGTCTTCCCCTTGCTATTGCCGTTTCTGCTCTTTCTGGCACATTACACAGTGTGCATTTACCAGTTACTTTTAATTTTAGTTTTGCTTCCTGATTGGCATTATCAGTCAGGTGGATAAATTCACCAGTGCCAGTCATATTCAATTAGGCCTGCAATGCTGCTTTAATTATCTGAGACATCTCACCACTACTGTGCTGATACATTTATCACATTTTACTAATGTGCTAAAATTTGATGGTGTTAATTGAACTAAAATTGTGTCCGTGTCATTATCTCGAAACACCTTTGAGGCAAATTTTCTATATGCTTTTGAAGGGCAAAGCTTCTGGAGAAAAAGTCTTCACAGCACAGATACAGGTAAAACTAGAAAACAGGTAAAGCATTGAGAGAAGAGACACAGACTGTAGACTACAGAAGAGAAGACACTAAAAAGCTAAGAGATTAAACTACACAGAGGCAGCAGGCAGACTGGGACACAGGCAGACGGAGAAAAAAAAAAGAGCTCTGTGATAAAATCGCACCCATGGACATGAACATGGACATGGACATGATGATGAACTGTGTAGTGAGGTTTGAATCAAAACTCGGGTTTTGTCTTTGATGTTCGCCAGTCAAAATCAGCCGGGACTGGAAACAACATTAGCACTTTCTTCTCACTCACACACATTTACCATCAGAGGAAACCCGAAGCTGTAATTTCTATTAAAACGCACTAAAACAAAGCAGAGAAAGATTATGCTCTGGTTAAGTTTCATTACAGCTACATTATGCTTCAGTCATGAAGTGCATTTGTCTCTGTCAGTCCTCTGTTGTGGCTGCATTAAATGACATTACACTTAATAAAAGGCATCTATTTTTACCCAGTTTAACTTAACCAGGTAGGTCAATTAAGAATAAAGTCTCCCACAAACTGAAAACCTGCCTTGTGCAGAAAAGCATATCAGCCAAGGAAAGATATTGAAGTTTGGATTTGTTTTTCTTTTTTCTATTTTTTTCCTAAGCAATCAATTTCTTCCGCACAGCTCAAGGTCACTGGGAGAAATGTGATAGATTCTCCGGGGATTACAACTCAAGTAGTGTCAGACGTTCTGGGTATTACATCTCAGGTGTACACGACACACACAAAGAGCAACCTCTGTGTCCATATATGCAAAAAACCCAGCGTGCATCTGCACGCTTAAATTTAGGTCGGTAATGTGTCAGAAAAAAGATGCAGTTTTTGTTTTTTTGCTTCTGTACAACACCACAGTGGATTTCAATATGTGATTCAGCTTTAATTCAAGGGCTTTTACAAAAATGTAGCATTTACTGTTTAGGACTTTAGACATTAATATATACAGTCCCCAATTTTCAGAGGCTAAAAGTTAATTCGACAATTGACTGATAAGCAGTTTCACGGCCAGGTGAGCCCGGTTAACTTTTGTTTTCTTGACAAATGAAGCAGACAGAATATTTGAAGTTGATTCAACTGTGGAATTTGTATTTCAAAGATATGCCAGTGAGAGAGGCCATCGTTAGGCTGAAAAACCAAAATAAACCTATCAGAGAGACCAAAATCTTTAGTCGTGGCTAAATTAACAATCTGGTACAAAAGGAATGCACCGACCAGCTCAGCAACTCCAAAAGGCCCAAAAGACCACACAAATAAAGTGCATGATGACAGAGTTATTTCCGGGGTTAAGAAAAACAACTTTACAACACCTAGAACAAGTCAAGAACACTTTTAAGCAGGTAAGAGTATCACTGTCAAAGTCTACAATCAAGAGATGCCTTCGTGAATTCATAAAATGTATAATGTGTATAAAATATGCATGTCAGTCATATAATTGTAATCCACTGTGGTGGTATACAGAGGCAAAACTATAAAAACTGCATCAAATTGTAGACATAAGTGTACTTTAGTTCAGTCAAGCACACTGGGAGTATGGTACAAAGTGAGGATGTTTTACAAGGCTGAAACATTAATAGATCTTTTTGTACTGTTACCCAATAAGTGTCGGGTCCTGGGCTGATGTTCTTGGGGAGTTTGAATCGATCTTCTTTGGAGGACATCAGTGCCAACTTCGAAGCAGATTTTACACTTGGGTTGTACTGGCCGGGGCCTGATGAACAGAGACACACTTAAAAGCCAGTAAACATACAAAGGACACTCTTTTTACCTTACTGGACCGTAGAGTTATTATAGTTTTGTATTTTCTGATTAGCTTTTTTTTTTTTTTTTTTTTTGGTTTTTTGTTTTGGTTTTTTTTTTTTTTTTAATTTTTTTTAATTTTTTTTTCCCCCAAAAAAAAAAAAATTTATTTTTTTTTTAA
>VUQG01012271.1:34081-52191 GCA_015106755.1 Etia nguti
AATTTATTTTATTTTTTTTTTTTCTGATTAGCTTTTTTTTTTTTTTTAGTTTTGACATTTTGGTTTGGTATTTTAGTTAACTAAAATGTTTTTTCACATTTAGTTTTAGTTAACTATAATAACCCTGCGACATACTATCATCTTCAGGCTAAGCAATCCAGAAGATCTGAGCCAAAAAATCACATCATAATCTTAAATTGTTAGTACAAATCTATATTTCTGTTGAATATCAAATTCTATACAAATTTTAGCACAATTAAAAGTAAAAGAAGTAAGGTCTACAGCAAAGTTGTGGCAGATAAGAATTTTAACTGTGTTTTATAATCTCTGGAAAATGATATACCTGCATAATGCTGCTTCTTTCCCTACATACTGGACTCTGATGTGAATCTAAACTATCAAAAGAGGATGGACACAATCCAATAAAACTTCAAAGCTAATGTTACAAGAATAATGCTAACACCCAACTTTTAAGGAGTTATGATAAGAACTCTTACAACTGATTTTTTAAATGGTTTAATGGAGCCCCAGGCAAGACATTATATTCACTGCATTTAGAATTGTGATAAGGGGACAAAAAAATATATAAAGAATTCATCACTGGTCTAACAGCTTTACAGTAAGACAGCAGTAAGTGCTATTCAGCCCCAGTGTCTAAATGCAATCAACTTATGACTACACACATGGTTAAAAACACCTTGAGCAACTGCTAATGTCACAGACCATTATGAGCACCACAGTCATTAATTTTTGCTCAGAAATAATGAATAGTTAAACGCTCGGTCCTACCATTATCAGAAATATGATCACGTTAGACCCAGCATGATAAGTAATATAATGTTCCATATATTATAGACCTATTCATAAATGCAAATTCAACAATGGGGAAAAAAAGCATGCACATATCAGTGTACTTAGTGTGTGTCTCTAAGTTCACGTTAAGTGTCCATATACGCGTGTCCACGTAACTGCTTCAGGGTGGGGATGCATAAGTGTGTGCGTGTTTGCGTTCTAAGCAGAAACAATTCTGCAAACAGTTCAAATCTATTTATATGCAAATTGGATTTTGGTTAAACGGTTTGAGGTTTCTCCTGGGTTGAGTCCCTTGGTGAAAGGGGGCTAGTCATAAATTATCCAAGTAAGTCATGAATCTATCAATTTTCTAACAACATTTTTCAATGGGTGTGTAACTCAGGTAAATATTAGGTTAGAGGCCCATAGAGATGAAGCTAATTGGACTGTATGATAGCAAAGGGAGGCACAGTACAGTTTGTGAATATTTAGTACTGAAAAGAAAGGAAGGACCGACCCACACATAGACGGAGCCGTTTCTCTTTACATAATGTCCTTGTGGGTCTTTATTATAATGTAGTTTGAGGGGGCCCACTGAACCTGTGGAGCCCAACACCAAAATGCTGGACGCAACAAAGTTAACACTTGAAACTGGGTTTAACACTTTGTTTAGTATTTGATCGATTTAGGTCAGGGTTAGAAATTCAGTTAGGCATTCAGCTGTGGAAGTAAGGGTTATGGTATGGGGCAGGGAAATGCATTATTTTGATTGACAGACCAAACAAAAAATATATAGTAAAACAAGAGTGTGTGTGTGTGTGCACGAGTGCTACACCTGGCACGCTGGAGTTACTGTGTAGGAAGAAATCATTTCTCGGTGCAGCAGACAGGAAGCAGCTTTGCCGTTTCTTAGCGTCTTCACTTCGGGGTTCTAAGTAAGAGTGGCCATTAACCTTCTCAAATGTCTGACTCACATTGTATCTGCTGGGTGCAGGGGAATCCTACAAGAAGAGAAAAGCAGAGCATAGGAGAGTAATGATATATTAGAAAAAACTGACACTAACATTTATGCAACAAAATGAAATGCACAAAATGTGTAGTTTCCACTTTTAACATTTCACAGCTGCAAAGTCACCCATCTGTTATCAGAACACACTCACATGGTCCACTTATTATAGTGTCACTCATGTATGGATGAGTATTGGCGTGCAAATGCAAGGATATATCCAAACAGTGTCAAATCATCTTCATCAAGGCTATTGTTTTTATCTAGAACTAAACTGCAAACTAAAACAAGCAGTGAAAAACTACTTTAGTTAATTGATGTCGAAATGCAAACTAGAATTAAAAAAATGGAACAATAAAAACAATTTTTAACCAACTCAAACAATATTGTGAACTTACAAAACTAAAAATAAGTTACTTAAAAGAAAATACACCAATAATGATAAACACATGCACAGTGTCTTCAGTTGTAGTGCTCGTCAATTGGGTCAAATTTGTCAACACATGTTTGTGAAGAATCAAATATCTGCATGACAATGACAGTTATGTTTAATATGGCTACTGGTTTTTAGGCAGATAGTGTGCAGTTTGAACTGCGACACCTGCGGGACCGCACAGATTCCCGCAAGGGAGGCATCTGAGGACATCACCTTGGGAAAAGGCACCCACCCTGTCGAGGGGCCCTAGTGTAGCAAGCAACTCAGGCTCTCTTCAAGGATGGAGAGCTAACGGTTATCGCAAGTCTACTTCGGAAGTGACGTGATGCACACAGGCATCATCTTTAAAAGCCTGAATGGCACAATGGCAATCATAAATGCCATCATGTCCTGTAATTGTAAAACGGTGTGAAAATGGAGTTGACGTCCAAAGTGAAATTCAGTAAAGCCACTCTGTGCTCTGACAGACATGCACAGCTGGAAACTGAGACTATTTCGAGCCTGAAAAATAAGATCTGCTGATTCGGAGTTTGCAAGCTTTTTTGTGAAAGTTTAGAGAGTTTGAATGTGTGACAGAATGAGCAGCAGCTAAACTGCCACCTGCTTTCTGCAGCCCAATCAACCAGACAGGCTAAGATGCCCCGATATGTCTGGAGTTCATGGTGACAGAATTCGTGGCATGGGCAGTACCTGCCTGAACCAGTAAATTTGGTCCAGCTGAGAAGCAGAAAATTTGCAGAGGTTAGACAGAAGAACTGCGGGGGCAACCCACACCATGGTTGTCGCACAAGACTAGATAAGCTGCCATTGACAGCTCCATAGGTGGTGGATTAAGCAAGCCGGTATTTTCCGCATTGTTCAGATCCAAATATTATTCATAGCTGTCCACAGTGATGCAAATAGACAGGGGTTGGCTCCATGTCGAGGTTAACTCGGATATCTGAAAACAGGGACAGGTGTTTCTTTTTTTACCCTTGTCACCTCTGAGTGTATTAAGAACTGCACAAACCATGGTAATTTTCGTGCCAGAAAAAGAAAGGACCATTTGACCTGCAGCTTCTCAACTACATAGTCAAACAAAGAAAAGAGACATTTCTTCTTGGACAACCAATGCAGCAGAGGCAGCATACTGGACTGAGGAACTTTCCTATTCTCCTTTTCTTTCTCCAACAAACCATGCAGTCTCGCATGTCATCATCATCATCATGGTGAGGTTGAGGTTGTAGCTAGCTAGCACTTTTACATGGTTGTTGCTCCAGCTTGGCTAACTCATTAAAAAGATCCATGTGGTCAGCCACAGGTTGGACATTTACTGTAAGCTCTTTGCTTTTGGACTCAGAGACTCAAACTAAACTCTGTCTCTAGAATGGAGAAGGTCTTGCTATGTGACAGCAGGCTTTAAAGAACTTTCTCCTCCAATGTTACCTTCGGGATACCTTTCAGGATCTCTGTTGTGCAAAAAAAAGCTGCACCCCTGAGAAAATGGGCGGATGTAAGACTTCTCCTTTGACTGCTTCGGTTTGGTGCTCACGCCAAACTACAAACCAAAAATACACTCCATTGGAAATGTTAAATTAGCACACCCCAGGCAGTCTGCTCACCAAAGGGAGCACTGCTAGCACCAACAGGAAGAGTTAAACTAATGTGAAACTGGCAGCTGACAACAAAGCCAACTAGTAATAGGTAACTGTGATGACAGAGCATTGTATGTACAGGAAGGGCCTCATATGTGATCACATCTATCTTCAAAATTGTGAATAGAAGTGTCTTTAACCAGGACATGAAACTGCATGATATCTTATACTATATGTGTTGTACCAAGCAAATCAACTTAAATGCGCACATACACTGAGAGTTTGTAGGTACTATACTCCTACAAAAAACAATGTCAGAAACAGATGGCATCTCCAACATGTCACAGGTAATTTCTTGCACATGGACTGCATATCAGATTATCATAACCTTAGTCTTTATAATAAATATTAATACAGAGCTAATTCACAGAGGTACCCTTGGTGATACCAGTCATAGAATTTTAAATCTGAAATGGAGAATGGGTGAATCGTGGGTGAAACTCGCACTTCGACTGCTGCAGAGGAACCTCAGTTACTGGGGATTTGTCAGTGGGTCTCTGAATAATTGATGCTGAAGGCTGAATATAGAGGCACGATCCATTTATCCTAAACATAGGAAGGCTGTCATTTACCTCACGCTGTCATTTCCCAACTGCTGCTTTCTCCCTCTCCTCCTAGGTAGGCGTCCATCTTTAATCACTTCTAACCGCGGCCATTTAGCTTTTCATTATAGACACAGCAGGGGACAAGGTGGCAAGCACAACATGTGTACGACAGTATAACCTTACACAAAACATGGAAATATTCAATTTGAAGATGCACATAGAAAAAAATCATTTCTATGTGAATGTAAAAATGAAATTGAATGAAGGTGAAGAAAACCGTGACACAGTCTCCTGTAGTTTGGCTGGTTTGGTTGGTGTCATGGTTGATTTAATACAACTGACACCTGTAGGCACATCTGTGGAGCCCTATGGTCTATAATTATACCGGAATATGGAACAAACCATGTTCCCAGTAGTAGTCATCAACTATTGACAGCACTCAGGTTGACTTTAATTACACACCCTTGACATTTAGACAGCTCAATACTTGCCTTCTACACACACACACACACACACACACACACACACACACACACACACACACACACACACACAAACTTTTCTTAATGATTCTGTCACATTGCCCTTGTCTGTCTGAAAGTGACTGAGTGAATATATACAGTAGATGCTAGATACATATTTGTGGCAGCCAGTGGTACAGAGTAACATCAATTAAATATTGTTATGTTGGTATTTTTATAATTAAATTCTGTCAAAAATTAACAAAATATAACTATAAGTATTAATAAGATTTTAATTAAGTAATGGTATTTTTCTGATGCATTCAAAATGTTATATATATAAAACCAAAAGACAGTTCCTCTTCATCAAGATCGTGTACAATCAATAGAAAACTAAGCAAAGAAATATGAGAATATGAAGTCCTAGTAATTATTACATGTACTAATATCTGTACATTGAATTACATGTACAATGGGATGAAAGTGCCATTGACTGCATATAGTATGTCCTGAATTTGACACTACAAGGACACTCGGCTTATGAGCAGAGTTCAACCCAGCAAAACAATCCACGTTAAGCAAGAAATCAAAACTAAAGTAAACACGGAAATTAGAATGAAATCTCTCACTGAAGGAATAAAAAAAATAACTACAAGAACGGAATATGTGTGCATCTCCACATCAGTTGTTAGACCTCACATTGCTGTGTCAAGAGGCTGGTGCTATTTGAAAAAAAAAATCTCTTCTCAAGAGGTCTGCTGCACAATTTCACATTATAGTGAGGGTCACTGTGGAGCATTTGGTTTATTCATGAAAAATGTTTGGAACACACCTCTCAGAACTGTTACCTTGATCAAGAAAAATGAAGTTGTGGGAACAATTTTTCCTTGTACAAAATGTTATGTTCTAAATTTTGTTCTGCGCTTTGTGGTTTTCAGAAAGCGCTCTCTGCTTTACTGATGGTTAATTCTAACTCTTTTATTCAAAATTCTACTGTTTAAGCCATCATATATATGTATAAATATTGGTCATTTTTACTTTTTCATGCACATAAGTAAAGTATCATTTCTACAAGAACAGCCAGAATACTCTCCTTCAGCATTCTCACGCATCCTCACTCACAGCTTTAGAAGAGTTTCACCATGGCTAAATCCAAACACAAAGTGAGATATTTCATATTATCTTTTTACAGTATAGCCTTTCTTCCGCTCCATGTCCTCTCATACTAATGACTCAAGCACACTTGACAGTGGCTGTATTAATGATCTGGCAGTACGCGTAGTGACAGCTTTGACTAATGGTCAGGCATAACACATGAGGTGTATGTGTGTCTGTGTCCATGTGCACATCCACGTGTGTGTGTGTGCGTGTGTGAGAGAGAGAGAGAGAGAGAGGACTACATCCCATTCTTCATCATTTCATTACTCTTAAAACCTTTCACTCTTCTTTTCAGAGTGGAATGCTATTTTCAGACTGTACTTCCATGCTGGAAATAATATATTTTGACTTTCTCTTTCTCTCTTGCATATACATGCATACACACACACACACACACACACACACACACACACATATATATTTTTTATATATATATATATATATATAATATATATATTATATATATATATACATATATATATATATACATAAATACATATATATGTATATATATATAAAACAGTCTGCATGTGTCTTCGGAAAAACTAGAATAATATAACCTGTTTGCAATGCAAAGACTTTTGAATCCTTAAATTCTCTGTTTAATTTCCTCTCAAGTGAGGGAAATTAAGACAGTTAAGTCCATGCAACACTCTACTTACTTTTCAAAGGTGCTTAGACATCTGGGGCTGTGTTCAACACCCAACAAGAGTACTGTTGGCCTACATAATTCTAGCAAAGAATTTTCCTTGAGCAAAGAAACTGTGGGAGATTGTGTAGTTCACAAAGCTGCTATATAAAGAGTGTTACTGGTTGATTGAGAAGAAAAATTAATTAATAGATTGTAAATCTATAGACACAATCATACAATTTGTTTATATGACAAGCACTGCACCATTTTTTCTTTGTTTAATCAGCAGCATTTTTTTTATTTTCTTTTGTGTGTTGTTTTGCTTTGTGTAACAAAATGGAGTGATGACATTTAAATGAAAGGAGAACACCCAGAAAACACTGTCTATCAGTGTGTCATAGGCACAGCTGGTGTCTCATCACAGAGCCTGATAACCATCTGTCTGATTTTAGTAGTGGAGGTACGGTTGGTGTCGTAAGGCCTTAATGAGGTTTTAGACAGGTCTTCAATATAGATGCAATGACAGAAGGAAACCATATGGGTCCCATTTGCTTCCTACTCACACTTTATGGGCAGCAGTTATTCTAACAATTTGCTGACAGCTACAGTTTTCTGCTGTCTTTTGTAGTCTTGTAATCTTGCTTTCTCCTTAATTTATTTTTATCCTTGTCTTTCTTTGCATATTTACTATTATCTTATTGCCTTGCCTTTTTCTTTCTTACTTGAGTTTCTTTTTGTACTTATTTTTGCTAGCTAGGTCTCCATCACTCATTCTTTTGCAAAAGTGCTCAACTTCCTGCTTTAACAACCTTAAATGTACATATCCATAGCTGGCTGGATTCTGAGGAACAACAGTATGGAAGGTTAAATTTCTGTCTTGATGAACCACAGTGAGTCCACACCGTTTTCAAACCGAGACCTAATGTGCTTTTCCTTTTTTTAGTCATATTTGCTGTTATAACCACGGATGCTCATATTAAATATTGCCTGTAATCCTTGTAGGCCAAAGCTCAGGCTTCAGACAGCTTCAGACAGTGTTTTATAATGTCATTTGGAAGAAATATTTCCAGTATAGTCACCTCATTGATTAAGAAGAATGCTTTTATGAATGGAGGGAGGAATTGGCTTCAGTAACTTCAGGGGCAGGACGGGGGTGCAGTGGTTAGAACTGTATTGTTGCCTCAGAGCGACAAAGTCCCGGGTTCAAATCCACCAACCGCCCAGGGCTGAAGCAAATTAATGGATGGAACTTGTTTCAGACAAAGGATGAACTGAGGCTCTGCACCAAGGCTGAGTAAAGCCCAGCAAAGCTCCTCTAGTGGAGTCCAAGAATACAAATCTGAAGCTCAAAATGTAAACATAATAAGTTCCCTTTAAGTGACTCCTTCTGACTGATTTATGTAGCAATCACAGACCAATCTATAGAGTGGGGCAGGTTAATAATCCTGTATAAAGTCTGACACCCACAGCTGGGGCTTTGATGATCTATGATAGATCCAGCAGTGTTCCAGAAGGGCCCAATTGAGTATAACACCCACACCAGGCCTTACACCTTACTGGGCTTTACTTTTCCTGCTGTCCCCTGGCCGCCTGCCTAGATGACTGTGAGCTCGGCTCCTAAAATCATCACCTCCTACTAAACAGCTGTCCATAGCCAAATACACACAAAACACACAGCTGCTGCATAAAACGGATACATACCCACACCTGCATATGGCAGCACACACACACGCACACAAAAAAAGGCACTAAACACACAGCTGCTGGCCACAGCTGGTGCCTATACTTTGGACAGAGAAATACACGTGTACATAGACATGCACATACACAGAGTGGACACAGCTGCTTAACACATGCGTCTCCACCATCAACTCGAAGAGTGAGACAAAGAGAGAGAAACATCGAGAAACCGATTAACCGTCAGAGAAAAAGAAAAAGTAATGAGAGGGGAGAAAAATATCTAGATATGGTCAACCCAAAAGATAAATGGTATACAGGCAAAAAGAAATCTGTAAAGATTAGAACAAACAACTGAAGCTGAGAAAACTGGTGGCATAAGTGAAATGCAGTCCTCTTAATAGACAAAGACAGGATCAAATTAAAGAATCAGGCCTGCTACATCTCACTTCTCCTAATCCAATCTACACGTGGAAAATAAGTTTTTAATTTGTTTAAATACTGATCTCTATTCTGGGCAGTGTCACAGGTCTGCAGGTATCTGCTGACGATTCCATTATTCTCAAATAAATAAATACAAATGGGACCCAATCTCTCGCTACTTTCAAAAGCAGGTCGATACAAATAAGATTTGACAGACAGAGCATCGTCCTGATGCTAGACAGAAAAGATGCATCTGAAAGGCTTCATTTATCAAAATCGCAGCATTTTACATCAGGCTTTGTATTAATGCTGCTAGCTGACAATATTTCTTATTTGACTCACTCTAAGCAACTGATTTCAAAGAAACAGTCGACACATGAAAGGAATCATTACCTACTTTATTAAAGACTTTCCTCACCAGAAAGCAGACGGCAGATTGGTGGATGTTAAACTGAAATGTCGTTTCACTGCTTGGTACCAAACTTTTCTTTTAATCTTAGAAAAGTGAGCTGACCAGAGAAACTTTTAATTAAATTTCTGAATATGCTTCTAAATGATGCTTAGATATTTTGTATGCTTTTTCTTTGCCAGGGAACATATTTTGGCATAGTACACGTTAAAGTAATGGGTAAACTTTAACAAGTCAAGCAGATGACAGACAACTGTTTACCTTATTTAATTGGAAAGTAAACGGTGTCCTTTTAAGTAGCTCTTTAGTGTAAGAAAGGTTGTTTACATTGATGATTCTGATCAAAATGCAATCTGTTTGTTATATGTCTTATAACACAGTGTAAAGATGTGAAATCAATGGAAAATACCTGCTTATTAATCAAGAAAATGTAAAACAAATGATTTTTTTTTGTCTGTATATGATACAGATATTTAATGTCAACAGCCCAAACACCGTACCAGGAATGCATATGGTGGGTGTGGCCTCTGCAAACGCTTGTTCTACTTTTATGAATTTGCCAGAAGTCATGTTGTGTTTATCCACCTTCTTTCGTAAAACGTCTTTTATTCCGAGTCACAGACTGAGGAGGGGCTGTTTTTCAGTTGACTTGTTTTATAACAGCGAGACAGCAGGGAGGTAACAATAACCAGGACTTCACAGCAAGAGGGGAAGAGAAGGGGGGAAACACCAGAAAAAGAATTCCACCAAGCGTATGTGATCTTTTTTCTTCAAGCAATAACTTAGATAGCATCCACACATCATCAAATCTGAAAGTGCAACACAGACAAGTTCCCCATCTGTGCCCTATCACACATTTTAAGACGTACTTGTGTTTTTCTCTCATTTCTTTGTCTTTCCTCTGTTGCTCGTGCAGCCAGCCGCATTTCCCACATTTATTTCTGTGCCTCTGACGCATTCCTTTTACTGTCTCTGTGGTCTCCATTATCTCTAATCTTTTACGTCTCCCCACCCCCTCTACAACCCACAACACGCTGTCTTTGTACACTGAGAAAGATTTGCAACAATGTGCTATAGTGTTACTAAACATGTACATTTTCATCAGTTATGAATCAATGAATATGTATCTGTCTCACTCAAGGGAAATTAAGCTTACCACGCCTTAATTAGAGGACAGGTGGGATCAGAAAAAGCAATGGAGCATTAAGCAAGTAGCTATTAAAAAAAAAAAAAAACCTTATAAAAAATTAGCACTCACACCATAACGTTCAACAAGTACCCTTTACTCTTAACCAATATTGACATTTTACAATAACATGTTTCAGTGAAGCTTGGAACTATAATGTTGTCAAGCTTATTTATTTAGAACATTAAGGCACAGCAGACATGTAGACCTGTGCTGCACAACAATCAATGAAACAATGGGGAAAACCAAAACAGCAAGAGAACATAATTACAGGCATAATTAAAACATTAAAACTATGAGTAATTACAAATAACAATATATACTGTTCACAGAATGAAACAGTTAGAAATTAAGACTGAACTGAAATACTAAAGAGAAAAGATGAGCTTTTAGTTGAGACAACCTGAGCTGGACGGAGGGCTGTTACAGAGTCTGATAGCTGCAATCAGTTCTCTCTAGAAGCCAATCTAGTGCTTAGAACTAGTAAGAGCTACCAGTCAGCTGACATAAGAATTTAACAAGGTGTATAAAATTGTAATTTCTATGACTGATATTTAAGGACAAGCCCATGTAAGAATTTATAAGTTAAGAAAGGGGTTTTAAAAATGAATCCTAAACTCCACAGGTGGTGAAGATAGGTGAAATATGTTCATGTTTCCATTTACCAGCCAGGAGTCTAGCAGCCGCATTTTGTACTAACTGCATTTGTGATAACAGCACCTTGCCTACTCTAAATAAAGAATATCAGTCTGGATGTGATAATCACCTTCTCAAGGTTTTTAAAAGAAAGCAAAGGTTTGACTTCAGCTAAAAGTCTTAATTGAAATAAGCTAGCTTTGATGACAGGTTTAATCTGAAACTCTAATTTCAGGGTAGAAAAAAATTAAAAATTATACATTAATTGACATGATACATGATTCTTTATATGAAGGTTACAGAATGAAGTGATATTTGTGAAATGAGCTTCCTGGCAGTGAGTGAGATTAAAAACCAGGATTTCATTTTTATTCTCATTGAGGGTGAGAAAGTTCAGCAAAAGACAAATTTTAACCACAGCTAAATATAATTTTCTTTATCGCATCTTCGATGGCGCCTTCATCAGTCAAATTATCTGTCAATAGGCTCTAAATATTAATCTTTTATGCGAGGACTGACAGGAACTTAACTGAGAACATGTATGTTCTCTTGAAGATAATCACTCTTTATTTTGGACACTATGAGCTTTTTGGCACATGAGGTACAGGATGTTGTGATCCAACAGACAAAATGTGACTGATTTACATGAGAGCGCATCCAACTCTCAAGCAACACAAAGAAATGTTCCCTAATCTGAATCTCCAACAGCAGGATGATATTATCTATAGTAGCTCCCCAAACTGCCAACCTTTTATATTGTATCAGTGCTACTGTTAAAGTTTGTTAGGGTTAGGTAAGGTAGCAAAGCTCCTTGATCCAATTTAAGAAAACATAGTTTAGTTTAAGGCATTATTAAGGTTCTAAGGACCTCAGTAATTTTGGTTATGGTCACAACCAGTGGTGATAATGGTCAAAAGAAATCAGCATTGCTAGCAGAAAACAAAGTTCAACACCGTCAGGCTTTCTTCACAGTTTGCCCTTTATTCAGTGGCTTTAGTGAGATACGACTTAACAAGCTGCACATATAATATGTATTCCCCCAGCAGAGACTATATATCGTGCCTAAAACATGCTGTAAATAAAAGAATCAGTGAAAAACAGGCACTTCCAGCTAATTTAAACCAAAACTTAGAAAAGAACCTGCTTCCCTCGGTTTTGTTTTTGATTCTCTCAGCTGCAGACTCTGTGCTGTTTAAGGCTTTGAGAGTAAAAACAGAATTCAAACATAGGCTCACTCTCTGGACAAATGTCATCTGCAACAGTGCAGATGTCCTGTTTTAGGGTCACATATTAATGCTTTGTTATAGAAAAATAAAACTGCTATAAATTGTTTGCTGCCAATAGATAAAAAGAAAACCAATGAATAAAGTTCCATCTAAGAATCTGTACGTATTTAGATGCTACTCAAAAACTTTAGATCCACCAACTGTCTGCGCACTGAGGTCCGAATCGGTGTTCCAGGAATAGTGACGCTATTTTATGGAAAATCAATTGGTCCGTAGGCAATGGTTTCCTACCTGCTGATCTCTAATCTGGAACATAAATTGTCCCGGAGCAGGTTAGGATTACAGCATAAGTTACCATGGCGATTTACCCCAGTGAGAAGTGAAAAACCCTTAACACTTAAATTACCTGGATAAGACAAGACCTCAGGACAAAAAACTGTCGTTAAAGTGGTGCTAAAGTCTACTGTTGGAACATCAGTACTTTCCAGCTCTGCATCAACAACACACAACTTCCTCCTTTGCTTCAGATGGAAAAGAGAACTGACTATGCCCAGAGGATTTTATCACAGGAACATAAACATATGTTGTTTTTGGACATTATACTCACTTGGGAGACTCTCTCCAAAATGCTGTGTAATTTTTGGTGGATATTCATGGTCCGAATAATCTAATCTGACTTTAATGAAGCCCAGGCACTGCCTTTAGTAGCAATCTCACCACAAAGAGCAGCGAAAGTTTTGTTGTTTACTACAGTTAATTAATATTGTAAGAGGTCATGGAAATCGCAACCTCTAGAAGTCACCAGCAGAACTTTTAGCTTTGTTGTTATATGCATTTATAAAGCAGCTTTACCTTCTCCTCTCTCTCTCTCTCTCTCTCTCTCTCTCTCTCTCTCTCACACACACACACACACACACACACACTCAAAACATGTCATAACATCAGACCTGCATGAGTGCATATAGTTCCATTCAACTTCATCCAACAACTGGCTCAAGTCAGTAAAGTGTCACTACTGTTTTGGTCAAACAGGCAAAAGAACACATTTAATTTTTTCTGAATAAATTTCTAGGCAACACTCAATCTGAAGGTTCAAACAGTTGCTGCGATGATAACTCTTAAGTGCTACAAATAACATACTTGCTGGTATATGTGGCTATACCTTGTTGGGGTTCCTAATAAGCCTTAAAACTTGTGGATCTACTAACAAATCAGTCTTTGCCCCACTCCAATGAAACCCCTTGTGGAATTGCAAGTTAGCAAATAATGTACTTTATTGCTTTTACTTTTTAATTTGGGAATTCCACTGTATCTGGTTTAGATTTTATCCTAAATAGTGTATATAGCTTTATAATGATTTACAGTCAGTGTTTGAGGTCTGATTAGATAGATTGGTCTCCTTAGGATCTTACGAAGTGTATTAATATTTTCAAGGGATGTGATGCTGAAAAAGGCTATTTTACTAGCAGTAAAATAGCCTTTAAATACAGGACAATATACTTTAATGGCACCTGTGCATTCATTTTGAGAGACTTATTCTATTGCAAACCTTAGCTAAATATAGACATATGACGAGTACGTAGCTGACGAGTATTCATGTATGTATGTATGTATTATACAGACAGTTTTTAATCATATATTTTCTTAGAGTCACAAGGTGAGAGGCGGAGTACACCCTGGACAGGAAGAACAGGCAAACTACATGTGGATTTGAGTGCCAAAGTTTTTTGCTGTGAGATATTCAGCGCTGACCACTGTGCCGCCCACATTTTTACTTCAATCTTAATAGCATGTATTTCTATAAAATAAAATGTATTCCTATAAAGTTTGAGCAAGCAACCTGTTGATTTCTGGGGTTTTTTAACACCAGCCAGTACATTTTCCAAGGCTGCATTCATAGCTATGGCTAAATAAGCATTTGCATGCAGAGTTTGCATATAGTGATCAATTTTAGCCAGTGGATCCACACAGAGCAGCAACAATCACATGATACCTGGGAAACAAACGGGGTACACTTCACTGAGCACAGAAAGATTTTGTATGCATCAAGTTTTAGTATCCATGTGGACAAGGACTGGTATTCAATATATGCCAGCCGGGGTTTGACTTTGTGTCGGATCTGAAAGGAAATAAGTGGTATCGCACATCACAAGGAGGTGGGTAAATCAGCTCACACAACGGCACATAGCCGTAGGTCATTTCCTTTCTTATTTTGTTTATTGCTGCAAGCAAACAGAGGAGAGTGAGCAAGTATAGAAAACACAAAAAGAAAGAAAAAGGGAGTAAAATCTCTCATCTGAAAAAAATAGTCAATACCGCTACGAAATGCAACAGCAGGAGTCGATCCACCCCCCTGTTTCCTCTTCACTTTTTACGTTTCTATCTATCCCATTTATGAAATGTTCTCAAGATATTCAAAGCATGATGGGAGTGTTACTGTCTGATGCCTCAGGGTAGAAGTGTCACTAAGCGCTCATTCAATCAGTTAATTGTGCGTGTGTGTTGATCTCCTGTGTGTGCACCACTACAAGTTGTGTGTGCATTAATAAGAGTTTGCAAATGGACCCATCTAGACATGTTTCTACATTCTAGGTGATATCGGATTAATATGTATGTATTTATGTGTTTATGGGCAGATTTCAAATGAGTCGCGTTCACAGTAACAGCACTGTGTGTCAGTGTGTGTGAGCTTGCTTGAATTCTCACAGGGATTCCTATCATCATCATTACCCAGACAGCTGACAGTAAAATCCATATCAAATCTATAAGTCTATTTTCCTGTTTTTGTTCCTTTCTTTCATCACCCGACTCCCTTGTCTCCCATAAATAGAGGCTGCACCATGACATGCCATTAGCTGTCCATGGATATATCATAAAAATGCAATGAAACACAGAGACAAAAAGTCAATAAGTGACAAACCCTGGCCCGCTGCATATTTTGCAACTCAACCATATCTTGCCCATGGCATATGCAACTGTCACACTCTCTCACTGACTCCCCCGGCTTTTATTTATCATCTTTAATTTTTCTCTCCTTTTCACCACTTGTCTTCCCATCTTTCTCCCTTTATTTGAACTCTTTTTTTCCCCCCTCTTCCATCAAACCCCACCACCAACTGTAAAACTCAATTCTTTAATCTCACCGCCAATCTCACCCCCCCTTCATTCTCTGTATAATTTCGCCACATGGGTTTCCACATTTCGGTTCATTCTGCAGCACAGAGCAAGCATTGATGCTCTTCAGCTGGATAAATGTATGTTTAGCAAACACTCTAATTATCTCAACCAAAGCTAATAGGATAGATAATTACACAATATACACAGAGGCTCTCTTTCGCGTACTCTTAGTATCTCCTTCAATCCCTCCTACTGTTTCTTCCATTCAGTTTCATCTCTCCTTTAATTTTTCTGTCTCTCTCAAATCCATTATGTGTGGTATCTTTTTCTGAGAGCAGTATATTGTTTTTGCACTTGTCATCCACATTAATGAGGTCTTTCTTCACTGTGTCAGCCCTTGTCAATGATGTCTCTCTGTGTCACTACACACAGTATCGACTGAATAAGAATTTTATGCTGTACATGGCCAACAAAAGGGATAGGAGGGAAACACAGCAATTTAGAATCCACATGGCTCCCCTTGACAATACATTTTTGACAAGGTGTGCATCAATGCTGCCAGGACACTCCTGGAACTGCCTCACATACTGTAGGTAAAGTAACACCTAACACAGATGCATATTTTAGCATTCAGCGTTAACTATGTTAAATTAATTTCAGTACATGGGCCTTACTACCCGTCATTCACAGTAACAAAAGCAAAATTATAATATATGAGTAAGTGTACAATACACAGCCTGTGTATGATCTTAACAGAAGGAGCTGCCAAGCGGAGGATGGAAATGTCTCCAGCTGAGAAGTGCTCCCTTTTTTTCTATTTGTTTTCATTATTATTTTGGCACCGTTGATATATTATGAATCTTGCTTCCAATCAATGTCAGTGGTACATGTAATAAAAAACATGTTTAATATCATCTCTCACTGATTCAGTTTCTCTGAGAGAGAATTATGAAGTCTTCTTCATTGTCAGTAAAAGATATTAGTACAGATAAAGTGAAGTGTGTTTGACTGGCAAAGACATTATTGCTTGGTTACAGTTTCTTTCAGGAGGCAAAAAAAAAAAAAATTGCAAAAAAAAATCTTCATATTGTTGAATATTTCAATCAGGGACAAAAAAAAAAAAAAGCCAAAATAGGTTTTATTTGCTCATGTTGTTAGAGGTTGTGACAAATCTCATGAGACAAAGTATTACTGCCATTTTATGGTGCCATGGGGCTGCAGTGGTTAGCACCGCTGCACAAGAACAAGGTCCTGGGTTCAAATCCACTGGCCGGCTGGGGCCCTGCATGTGTTCTCTCTGGTACCAGGACTGTGGGGTTCCTCCCATAATCCAAAGACATTAATAAGAGTTATTGGTGATGTATGTCTGTCAGAACTCGCATTTATATGAGAGTTCCCTGTGTTAGCCTTCATCAATATTTTCATACCTGGATTTGTTTGTACTCTACTGTCATTATGTATGGTCATTATTTGGAGTTTTACAAAATGCCTTAAGCTAAAAAGTATTCAGAATTACAATTAAATAAATAAATAAAAGATTAAATTGCATGTAAAGAAAACAAAATACTAAATATAAGGGTATAAGATTTAATCTTTTAATTTACACATTTTTCTAATATTCTTCATATCATTTTACTTTACCTTAAGTTATGTCATCTTTCATTAAGAATGACTTCTGTGTTGTGGATGTCATCACGCACAGTCTCATTTCTGGTCATTTAACGGCACTGCTGATGCTGAAAAATATTGATTTTTTTCACTGCAGTGAGTTTCTCATCTCAGACTGACAGATAAGCTGCTCACTGATCTCAACCTGTTTTCTTCTCATGCTTAGTCTCGTAGTCCTATAAACTTTGATGTCCAAACCTTTCTTAGTTTTGTTTTGTTTGTCTTTTTAATTTGATCCACAGTGAGTGTCTTGGGGGAAATGATATTCACAACCTCTGTTAAATCAGTCTGAGACTCTCTCACTCTTTTTAACCATTGCCTTTTAACCACTGTCACTCCCACTGAAACACTTTGGAAAGCTGCACATTTTCTGGCTTCCTCCTGAGACAGTACTGTTTCGGTTTCTTGAATATGACTTTATAATCTTCATCACTGCTCAAGCCTGTTGGTTTAAGGCCAGTGCGCACATTTCATGAATCCAATCCGAGTGTGTCTCTGGTGTGTAATTCATTTACCTTTATGTTAAAAAAAAAAGCTTGGACAACATGAGTCAAATGTGTTATTTTTATTTATTTTTAATTCTACCTACTTTAGGATTTAAACCTCAGTACTGGCGAAATGTATCATTTATACTAATTGAGAATATAGTAATGAGATAAATGAATAATTGCAGGACTGTTGTTAATGCTGGAAATAAACTAAATCGGAGAAAGTAGCAACCTTTCACTTCAGGGCTCTAGACTAACTTTTAGCCACGGTTGCACTGGTGCGCCTAACTTTTTTTCTTAGGTGCACCCAAATTTTTCAACCGCATCGCTTAACACCGCAGCTTTACATGTTCACTTTTTTTTAAAAATTGCTGTCCATACAGACAATATTGATTTGTAAATGATTAACTAACAATCCTGTCAACACAAAGTTCTTTATTTGGAGCAAATTTCTACAAGAAAGATAAGTTACCGTATTTTTTGGACCATAAGGCGCACCGGATTATAAGGTGCATTAAGCGAAACCAAACAGTCAGATAAGTCAAACTTTACTCAACTCATTCTTCTTGCTTCCTCCACTTCCGTACCATTGATTCATTAATGTTGAATTCTCTCAC
>VUQG01012272.1:1409-22615 GCA_015106755.1 Etia nguti
CTTCAGAACCAGGCTCAGCAAAGGGTGGCTATCTGCCGCAACTGGTTAGGGGTGAGGCAAGCAAGGAAGACAGGCTAAAGACAAGGTATGGAAGAGAGCCAGAGAGTAATAATAATTAATTGCTAAATACATAGTGATTGAAAAAGGTGACTGAGAAAGAAACACTCAGTGCATAATGGGAAGCCCCCAGCAGCCTAGACCTATTTCAGCGTAACTAAGGGACCTGATCCAGTCCTAACTATATTATTTATCCACAAGTCTAATCTTAAAATTAGGCTTAAAATGGAATTATATTGAATACACTGCTTAGGTTAAATAGGAGTCTGATCTTTGACATTCTGGATAGTCTGGCTGGAAATTTGTTGAGGTCATCTAGAGTATAAAGCAAGTGTACACCACCAAAGACTGACAGGGTACCCTGCTCTAAAATTGACACCTTCAAAGTTGACTGAGCTTGTTATATGTGCAAATATTTAATTGTTGTATGTGCAAATATTGAAGACCGCATTTCCTAATGGTAACACTTTAACATTTCATATTACTTGGAAGTGAACTTTGGTAAAGGTTAACCCTTTAAAGCCAGAACCAGAATAATTACCAGAAAATTCAATTTTTTTGAAAATGGATGACCTGGGTCAACCTCCAGTCTTTCCTGTAAGTTTTCCAAGCCAGGGCGGAGATGCGCCATTGGATGGCTGAGGAATGGGCCTGCTAAATAAGAGGTGGAACTGCTAAACATGATAGTGCAGCAACAATTCAGTGGAAGAGCCACCGGCGGGAACGGCAGAGTGGGTCTGCTGTCACCAGCTGACAAACCTTGAAACTGCCGTTACCCTGGCTAAAGATCACCTTGCGCCACAGCCAGGGTCAATGGCAGGAAGTTTGCCATTCCCAGCCCCAAGGAGAAGTTTCTGCATACCTGTAAGCTACCAAAGGGGCATATGCCAGGCCTTGGTGGACTCGGGCTGCATCCAGACCCTGGTCTGGATGCAGCAAAGTCTGGTTCATCAGGGGGCACTGTCGGAAGCAGAGTGTGTGGAGGTTAGGTGTGTGCATGGTGGAAAGTTAATAAATGGGCAAAACACATAGACTGAGGGCTGCGGTTAGCTCTCACCTGACACACCCCTTGATTTTGGGAATGGGTTGGTCCAGGTTCAGTAGGTTAATGGGGCAGTGTGTAAGGGTGTGTTTGCGATTGGTAGAGACATGCAGTTTCTGCGCTATGCTCAGCGTTGATGTGAGGACTTCCGATGCTGACTGTGGGGAGAAAGAAGTGGGGAGAGACCCTACCTGTTCCAGTAATTTGCTTCATGAAAGATGTACAGCACTTTGGTTAACACTTGTTTTTTAAATGGCTACATAAATATATTTGACTTTGACACTTTCACACAGAAAGAGAACGCCCAGTTGTTTGTGCTGAAAAGCATCATTACAGCCTGATGGCTGGTCACATGGGGTATGATAAAACTCTGGAGCGAATAATGGATGGATTATATTGGCTGGGCATCTGGGGACATGCGCTGATGGTGTGTGTCCTGCCTGGAGTGTCAGCTGGTTAACCAGCCTGCCATTCAAAAAGGGGCTTTCTGCCTATTCATGGAGGTCCCATTTGAACCGCAGCAAGTGCTGGACCTTATTAAAGAAAACTGGAAGGAAGCTCCAGCCCACATAAAAATAAAATTCAGTACGTTGTGGACCTGATAGCAAAGCTACACACATTGGGGAGGTTATCACAGAGAATTAGTTCCAAACCCAGAGATGGCAGCAGAGGGGCTAGACTCAGGCTTTTTTTTTTTTTTTTTTACCAGGAGACAAATTGCTTGTATTACCTCCTTCTTCTAGCGCAAAGTTACTCGACAAGTAGCAAGGACCCTCTCTTGCCAGATGGCGAGTGGGGGACATCAACGATGAGGTAGTACAGTCGGACAGCCGAGTACCAAAACAGATATATCCCCTCAACCTGCTGAAAGCATGGAGAGAGACTGAAACCGCTTCTCATGTGAGCCTGGTGAGGGACAAAATTCCAAATTCCAAATTTCAAACATTTTCTAATGAAGTAATATACATTACAATAACTTGCCAAAAATGACTTTATAATGTCTTCTTCTGTTTTACTGGCAGTTGGCAACCCATTAAATTGGATCAAGAAGTTGAACTGCCCTCTAGTGGAAGAGCATGTAATTATTCTGCCTATTACTCATGCCAGTCGCTTAGAGTACCCATCAGGTGAAACCAGTAATCTTCCAAGGCACACCTGATCATTTCTCACAGCACACAACAGTAACCAAGCTAAACAATAAACAACATCTTTACTGCAGGGTAGGTCAGGTCCTAGGAGTACTCATGGACCTTGCAGCAGGACATTCATGTATTTAAGGTTTGAAAATGAGCTGCCTTGAAATAGAGTGGCAAAAATTGTCTGTCTTCATTGTATTAATATAAAGCCTCTGTCATAGAAGCTCTTCATATAGCCTGGAAAAGTTAGTTGTTCTAGAAAAAAGACCTCCGTTTAACTAGAACATATCAGTATTCACTTCAGAATAGTAAGGTTTACTTCCAACCTTCCTTTTAACTCAAAAATCCTTGAAAGAGTCGTTGTCAAACAGCTAACAGATCATCTGCAGAGGAATGGCTTACTTGGAAGAGTTTCAGTCAGGTTTCAGAGCTCATCACAGCACAGAAACAGCTTTAGTGAAGGCTACAAATGATCTTCTTATGGCCTCTGACAGTGGACTCATCTCTGTACTTGTCCCGCTAAACCTCATTGCAGCATTACAGTGATTAGAGCATTCTGTAGGCATTAAAGGTACTGCGCTGCAGTGGTTTGAAACATATCTATCTAGACGCCAATTTGTTTATGTAAATGGGGAATCTTCTTTACACACTAGTGGCATAGAATATATTGTCATTGCTATGAAGATGAAACCCAACTTTATCTATTTATGAAACCAAATGACACACACCAATTAGTTAAACTAAAGCAATTTCTTAAAGATATAAAGAACTGGATATCTTCTAATTTCCTGCTTCTAAATTCAGATAAAACTGAGATTATTGTACTCAACTCTTAAAATGTGATATGTCATACTTCCTCAGGATGGCATTACTTTGGTGTCCAGTATCACTGTGAGGAATCTTGGAGTTGTTTTTGTTCAGGATATGTCCGTCAATCACATATTAAACTAACATGTAGGCCTGCTTTCTTAAATTAGTGCATTATCTCTAAAGTAAGAAACATCCTGTCTCAGAGTGATGCTGAAAAACTAGTTCATGCATTTATTACTTCTAGGCTAGACTACTGTAATTCTTTATTATTAGGATGCCCTATAAAGTCCCTGAAAAACCTTCAGTTGATCCAAAATACTGACAGGGAGCATATTTCTCCCATGTTGGCTTCTCTTCATTGGCTCCCTATTAAATCTAGAATCAAATTTAAAATCCTTCTCCTCACATACAAAGTCTTGAATTATCAGGCAACATCTTATCTTAAAGATCTCAGTGCCGTATCGCCCCAATAGAGCACTTTGCTCTCAGACTGCAGGCTTACTTGTGGTTCCTAGAGTATTTAAATATAGACGAGAAAGCAGAGCCTTCAGCTTTCAGGCCCCTCTTCTGTGGAACCTTTTCTTTTCTACTTTTCAGATTAGGCTTAAAACTTTCCTTTTTGATAAAACATATACCGTATTTTTCGCACTATAAGGCGCACTTAAAAGTCTTTAATTTTCCCAAAAATCGACAGTGCGCCTTATAATCCGGTGCGCCTTATGGTCTGAAAAATACGGTAGTTCAAGCTCAATCAGGTGTCCTGAATCCTCCCTTAGTTTCACTGCTATAGGCATAGGTTGCCGGGGGCTTCCCACTATGCACTGAGTGTTTCTACTTCACTCAGTATTTTCACTCACTATGCGTTTATACACCACTCCGCATTTAATCATACTTATCTCCATACTTATGACTCTCTTCCACAGTATGTCTTTTGTTGTGTCTTCTCCCTCTCACCCCAACTGATCACAGCAGATGGCTGGTTCTGCCAGAGGTTTCTTCCTGTTAAAAGGGAATTTTTCCTTCCCATTGTCACTTGCTCATAGGGGGTTGTCTGATTGTTGGCGCTTTCTCTGTATTATTTAGGGTCTTCCCCTTACAATATTAAGTGCCTTAAGACGACTGCTCTTTTGATTTGGGGCTATATAAATAAAACTAAATTTAATTGAAATTTAGTAGAACGGGAGGACAAAATTTCAGGTTTAATTTAATCAAGTACAATAACCTGTTACATACCTTCACTGATCCTTTGAGCTCTGTAGGACCTGAGCTATCAAAAACAGTGACCTCAGTGACCTTTACTGTGTCACTTCCTGTCACGGTGATCAAGATGCTGGTATTACCACCTGAAAGAGTGGTAAAGAGAGAAAGGTAAAGTAGATGAGTATCAGTGTAACATGCCCTGAGAGAAAAACGCAATCTGCACAAATAAAGAAGGGAAGTCACAAACACAGACTTTACCAAAACATGATTGCCCATAACATTTTTGGAGACTTTTTCATGAGTGATGATTGTAGTTTAAAAAATGATAATGGACAATGCAGAAAAAATGCCTATCACAAGTGAACTTTACAAACTATGAAAATAATGCAAACAATCACCATAAAGCTACCCTGACCTGAGAGGGGACGTCCTCCCTTCAGATTGAAGTCCCCATGGGCTCCGTCAGACTCTTCAACAAGGTTATAAATGAACTTCACTGAACTTTGACCTGTCAAGCACAAAACAGATCAGAAGGCGAGTATGCAAGTATGGAGTATTCAAGTTCAGTAATAGACACAGACCTAATAAATAAAATCTTTGAAAAACATCTCATGTAACTATAATGAAAGTCAGCTTTCATAATACTGACCAGAGTAGGGATTGTTTGAGCTAACACTGAGTTGCTACAGCCCCATTTCGTTATCAGTGTTGAGGCTTAAACGACGCAAGTTTCCTGTTGTGGTGAAGGATGCCAAAGGACTACTGGACTGACTGGAAGTCTGAGATACACCTGGAGGAGAGGGACAAACAATCATAAAGATATTTTCAATATGATGACATAAGAAACAAAAGATTGATGTGTGACACCTAATGTAAGAGCCAAATGTCTCTTAATTAAGAGACATGATGACAAAACCCGTGGAGGTGGTGAGGCTGAAGGTGAGAGATGAGTCTCCTGTGATGTAAGCTGTTATGTTCCTTAATGAGCCATCCACAGTAAAAGTAAAATTGTCAGGCCTTCCAGGATTCCTTGATGCCTGAAAAACTGTCACCTAAGAGAAGAAGGAGAGAAATATCACATTTACTCACACCGTGTGATCTTCAGTCAGATATGATTCTCTTGATTGATGTCTTACCATAGCGCTGGCTGATGAGTCTACTATAACACTGGTAGCCAGTGAGAGTTGACCTGACCTGACCTGACCTCTAGAAGCTTCAGCTAGGTCTTGGTATAACTGAGCACCAGATTGACTCATTACATGTGGAGCCACATCCTGAGAGGTTCTGTGGCGCCAGCGACCTGCTGCAGTGCCTGTGAGCATGAAAGTAACCTGCAAGCATGAGGAAAAAAATCTTTAAAGTTCGATGTTGTCACTATCGAGGACTAAGTCTAAATGCCAATGAAAAACATTTTTTTAATAAGGAAGATGAAAGGTGAATGAAAAGCAATGAGCTAGGTCAGAGGGTCCAGTCTGGCAACAGCTTTCAGGCCTGTTAACTCTGAGAGAGGCTGAAAAACATGAAAAGGAAAGGAGGGTGGAGCACAGAAAAAAGCATACAGGTGTGTGGGGCATGTAGTCATTTATATATGAATGTGGTCTCTCTGATACATGTTTTCCAGTTAGATGGGAACACATGGTATTCAAATAATTTTAACTAGTTAATTTTAAATAGTTTTAACATGCCAAAATGTATTGACTTTTTAAGAGCACGGATAGTAGAAATTAACTCTTACCTCAGATTTTGTGCTCTCCATAAGAGAAATAATGGGACTTTTCAGGTAGGCGTCTTTAGCTGGAGCATCAGTGACGAGAAAAATCTCAGAGAAGGGTGGAGCTGCTGTCAGTGCAAGCTTTTGTTTGTATGCAAGACAAAAGTGTTATAAATTTGTTGTTAGATTAATAATTAAAAGTGAATTCAACAATTCTGAGCGAAGAGTGACATTTCTATCCACCTCACGTACAGTGATGGTCAGCAACATGGGAGGAAATCACTAAAAAAGGTAAACTGAAAGAGACTTTTTTCCTCGGTTCTCGGAAGGATATAATATTTTCAGAGCAGTTTTGGGGAAGGTGACATTTTTTTGTCATTTGGATAAAACGTGTCAAGATGTGTCAAGAAGTCATAATCATAATCCAACATTAAGAGTGACACAGACTATCACTTCATTAGCCAAGCACCCTTGCATGCTTTTAATGACAAAAGGTAGCGCCACCCAGTGGACGATTATAAAAATGAAAAGTGTATTGCCAGTAGTCCAAAGTAGAAGCTAAACATAAAGGAAGGCATTAGTTGATGCTAAGATAAATGTGGGATTAAAATGTTTTATTTTCAATAAGTTTCAATGGCCTTAGGATCAAATGTCAGTTTTTGCGTAGAAAAGGCATTTTAAATTAATTGAAGGAGTTCAGTTAATTTAAGATGACATTTCTAAAATAAAAAAAAGAATATCATCTGACAAAAATGAGCTATATTCATTCAGCACAGCCAAAATGGCATGAGAATTTTTTTTTTTTTGAAAGCCTGAATGGCACAAATGTCCTTAGGATGTTCTAAGGATAAAATAGAACCACATCATTTTGACAATACTGTTTATATTTTTACAAGTAATTTTCCATTTCACTCCAAGT
Source organism: Etia nguti (assembly GCA_015106755.1). Classification (NCBI taxonomy): domain Eukaryota; kingdom Metazoa; phylum Chordata; class Actinopteri; order Cichliformes; family Cichlidae; genus Etia; species Etia nguti. The sequence goes on from VUQG01012272.1 coordinate 8,285, forward strand.
TGAATATGAGATTTATTTCCTTTACTAGTAGAAAACAGTATGTTTTATTGTTAACACCTGTAGTCCAGACAAGGCCATTTCTGGAGTATCTCCTCCTCCATCCGGAAACAGACTGTTGATATGATCTTTGAAGACGTCTGCATTCGCTGTCGTAACCAACGGTCCAAAATCTGCATATAAAATACATAAGATTTTAACAAGTTTCTAAGTTATGTATTTACTTTATTATATTCTTACTTAAGTGAAAGTTAAAATAAAGTTTGAAATAGTTTTTAAAAACTCCCAAATTTAGTCAGACGCAGCATAAAGTCATAAAATGCTATTTAAACAATAATATGTTCTCCTATGTAATAAATGTAAAGTAAACAACCTACCTGGGTCATTGAAAGGTACCAATATGTAACCAGAGGGTTCCTGTCCTGTTCCTCTTTTTCTGTCAATGATCTCAAAAGAAACCCTCTTTGCTTCATCAGTGTCGTCACTCATACTTCCTGTTGTGTCTATGACAAAACACAACACAGGAGACTGGGAGAGGCCCATCAGTCTGTAGAAACAAACATGAGGGGAAAAAAACAAATTACATATTGTCATTATTAATGAGGTTAAATGGGGGGGAAATATTGTTACACACTGGGATGCAAGTTAATTTGGTTGTTGTGTTATTAATGTTTTTTGTGTTCAGAATTGCCACTTAGTTAAAGCAGAGATACTCTTACACCTGCAACAATGTGATTTACTGAATTTTCTTGAATGTGTAGTAGCCTAGAGGCTGCAAAGCTTGTCAATTATCTCAGCTACTTATGACACAGGGTTGCAGAAGAGTGTGTACAGTATATGTGTTTGCGTGTCCAGTGGTGATTGGTGCTCTTTTGGTCGGACTCCCTTAGAAGAACCAGCTCTTACGGCTCCCAAATGGATCAGTCAGTATGACTTGGAGCTTTCATGCATAATGTTTATCTAGTGTTTTCATAAGAAATGTATTTTTATGCATTTACTAGTACTGGGTCTTTTGTTTTACAATAAATGTGCTTATTTTTATTTGAGTTGGTATACCGTGGTATACCTGCAGGGTTTTTTTGGTTGGTTTTTTTTTTGCAAGATAGTGCTGCAGCAGAAGTACTTGGCTCAAAACAAGACACCTTTCCAGAGTCAGTGGATGACATCTGGAAGAGAGAGGGCAAGTTCTCCCCCAGCTGCACAGAAATGCCAGGGCTCCTTTTCCTTTTTTGCCCATTTCTTCACTATTTCTAGACGAGGTTAAATCCTGTTACTTGTCTCTCTGTGTACCTGCCCTGTTCCACAACACTTGCCACCCTTCCTTCTTTCACTTAATTGTATGATCGTAGTCTGTTTTGCATCTGATTGGCTGCATGGTGTGCCCACCAAAATAAAGTGCCACCTGTGTCTGCATGGATTTTCAGTTGAGATGAGAGTTGATTCTTCTTGTTCACTACAAAGAACTGTGCGTTAGAGCTGGCTTGTTTGGCAACAACACATCACTAGTTGGAAGAGGGGAATTTAGACAGCAGACAGCAGGTTGTTTTGTTATTTTTGTATTGGCTACAGAGAAGCCTTTGTACTGTTCTAATACATGGCTAGTAATCAAACGTTTCACTGTGTTCTGTCAGAGCAAGGCTACAACTGGTGTCAGAAGTAAATGGGAAAGTTTTGTCTTTGGAGGTTTTTTCCCATGCAGGTGCTGCCTTCTTCACATCATGTAAGCTGTGGACTTTGGTAACTATTCCCATATAAAAAAGAAAATGCTTCCAGTGGACCACTCCAAGATTAAGCAGGAAACCAACACCCATGGACATGCCAGCTCATGTGGGGACTGGAGGTTTGCAGCGCAGAGAGTGGATGAGACAAATGGCCACAAATATGGCTAATAAAGCTGGCTTTGCATACTCGGGTGGCCTCCGATGGGACACCTGCAGTGGCTGGGGATATTGAGAGAGAAATGCATGTGCATAGAAACATCTTCTATGTCTCCATGAAGACTCCCAGGTATGACTGCAAGGTTGACTAGGAAGCTTTTCATTCACAGACAGTTATGTCCCCTACTAGTGATCCCCTGTCTAGCATGGAGCACGGAGGATAGGAGTGATTATGATGCTTTGGTTGGTGCTCTGAAGAGGTGGAGAGGTTCATGTTCATCTCCGAGCCTGCTCCACTCTGAACTGTGTAGCCACTGCTGGCAATCAGGGGAGCTCATTAGAGGCATGACATTGAGGGACTGGTTCACCACCCCTATATCCACATGCCCATTGCCATGGTCCTTAATGAATTACCTCAGCACCACTTCTTTCTCGCTTCCGGCTGAGCTCATATTCCAAATGATGTTGGCTCATCCCAAGTCTCTTCAGGAGGCCCTGAGACTAGCTGCAGAGAGGGAGCTGTTGTGTGCTGGTACTGATAAACCCCCAGCCAAGCTGGACAGGCCAACACTTATGGGAGTTAAACGACTGGGACTGGGTCAGGCACTACTGAACCTGCGTGGGCAAAAGGACTGCCCCAGCTGGTGAGAGCTATAACGCCTAGGGGAGAACAATGGGCAAGGGTCTATTGGGAATGTGGATACCCAGGCCACCTAGCCTGAGACTGAGAGGCACCCAGAGATCATGGAAATACAAATATATAATGATGCAGGACCCCAGAGCTGTGTCCCAATCTTCCTTGTGCAAAGGAAAAAATCATCTTGTGGACTATCATGGGCCACCACAGTCAAGTCCATTTCTTGGGCCAAACTTGGGTTGGGAACTGCTGGTATGTCCCGGTAGCCATGGATGGACTGTGCTGCTCAGTCCTGGTGGATGCCAGGTTTTCAGAGACTTTTTAAAGATTCGATTAGCAAGAGGGGGGGTTATTGGTACTGAGTTTGAAATTTTAGTACTGTGACAACCTTACAATGTACCCATCTCACCATCTTTGACTGTTTTCAACATGACAATGAGTTCACTGTACTTAAATGTCCTCCACGGTCACCAAAATCTCAATCCAATGCAGTACCTTTGGTTTGTGGTGGAACAGGAGATTCAGCCAACAAATCTGCAGGAACTGTGTGACGTTATCATGTCAATATAAATCAAAATCTCAGAGAAATGTTTCCAGTACCTTGTTGAATCTGTGCATCTGTGAATTAAAGAAGTTCTGAAAGCAAAAGGGAGTTGAACCCAGTACTAGCAAAGTGTACCAATTAAAAGAGCCGATGAGTGTATAATCTAAAAAGACTGGCAAAGACTGGTCTCCACGCCACCTGCCTGCCCACCTGTCTGGTGGAGTGACAACAATACCCCATCTGCCTTTTACGACTGAGCGGTAAAAATTGTAATTAATTCAATGAAAAACAGTAGGCACTGTGGCATACCTTCAGATTTATTGTATATTCTAAGCTTTGACTTCAACTACCCTCTTGTGTGAGACTACGAAATGCCTCAGATATAGATAGTTTATACCTCATGAAGTTTGTGTCTCCAGCAGCTTATCTGACATCCTCCAGAAGCTCCATAGTGGCATGAATAGCCAGATCAGCTGCTTCATTGTGACAGAAGCCATGACTGGAATCAAGTGTATCCTTATTGATCCCTCCCATTGGATCCTTCCCGCTTGTGCTTCAAAGAATCCACCGTGACTGCATTTACCTTGAAACGAGGATAACGTTTTTATCATGTCATCAAAAAATATTCACAAAATACAAAGGCTTTAACACAACACACCTGTACAGGCAATTTCTTCAGGTTACCTGCGGGTTTTGTTGAGAAGAAAATACTGAAGTAGCCTGAAGTCAGAAGTCCCCGGTTCAGGGGGTTAGGGGGGTTAATTATAATATTCTGACATCTATTTCAAAAATTGGTAGTGAAATCAGTCCTACCTGTAGATTGTGACAGATTTGCCCTAGAGTCCACCTGCCTCTGTGAAAGTGTTCTAGCTTAGCGTGGGCATTCACCGCAGAAACACCTCGTTATCAAAATACAATAGATTATTAGATATAAGCTGCAATAGTGTGGCTTGCAATGCAAAACTTTAATTTCAGTGTGAGGATAAGACTAAGTGTCCATTATATCTTATATATCATGTGTCTTACATTGTACATTTCCTACATTTACAACAACAAAATCATTTTTTTTCTTCAGTTTTTATGGTTTGTTGATTATTGAATTATCATGTTACTTAATTTTATTTCCTTACATTTTAAATCTGTTATTTGCAAAAATCTTGTTTTAATTTTCCAAACATTTTTCCATTTGACAGTAGAATATAGTATTCCAACTAATTAGCGGTGCATAGTGTGCAGACATTAAATCTCACCAGCAGGTGGTGCTAGAGGGTTTTTTTGGGTTTTAATTTGTTTTTGCAGAAACTAATCAGGGTCAGAAGCAGGAAGTAACTCACACATGCATTCCTGTAGTTGGGTGTCATTCGAGTGTATTTTGTATAAAAATGGGCCATTACGTGTTTTTAAAAGCTTGTCTTATACTATTACCCTCCTCTATCATAGAAAAAAAATTATATATATCCAAAACTTTGCACGAGAGGCCTAAAATCCCATGTACCCAATTATCTGTTTAAATTCAGTTATCAATACAAAAAGTTAGAAATATCAGGAAAAAAAAATCTGCTGCATAACCTTACTGATAATCTGCACCAAGTGTTTTTTTTGTGTTTTTTTTTCCATTGATACACTTTTTGGAAGGAGATAATCCTCAAGAACCAGAGTAAATATCTCTCTTTCAACATCCTTTTCTTTTTGCCACGTTTCAGAATGGTTCATATACTGTACATGTAAAGGCATAACATGTCTACCCTGATACAATTATTTACAGTATAAACTGATATTTTTGTATTTTTAATAATTTGTTTGATAAACATTTAAAAAATCATTTTTGTTGTCATCATGTGGTAGCCTTTTATGCATTAGATGAGTAATAATGGCTCGTATAATGACTTAATATCATAAAACTTACGAATAAAATATCCTCCCTGTTATTGTCCATCCCGTTACTTTATGGTCCTGGGTTGTTGACCATATGTTTTCTGTTTCTTGGCTTATTAGGTTTTCTCTGTTAATCAGCCTCGGATTGATTTTTAGATTGTTTAATATTTAGTTTGTCACCTTTGTGTATGCCCCGTTTGTTTTCAGTCTTGTGTGTTTGTGTGTGCCTTCTGCTTCAGTTCCTGTTTTATTTTGGCAGCATCTCATCTCTTGTGCCTGGGAGGTTTATTTACCCATGTCTTGTTAAGATGTTGATATTGTAGTTTTTCCCCACAACTTCTTTCCTGGCTCTGTTTGACATATGTTCTTGGAAGTTCCTGTACCAACAGCATTAAGAGTGTATTGCTTGAGATTAGTTCCTCTCTTTGCATTTGGGTTAACAACTCACTTGTCACCCAGCAACACATGAGAGTAACTGTTTTGGCAGCAACAGGATGGACACATACAGTACTAGGTATTTTTTTTTAGTTTGAATAATTTTTCAGTACAATCTGTTTAATATACATTCATTTATATTTTGGTATCTAAACCCCAAATATATCAGGAAGTGAGACTTTCCATGTAAAAGAAGACAAAAACTATTAAAAAAATTGTGTTTAACTGACAATAAGAAATAAAAGTTTTAAGATTATCCATTAAATTTCTAAAATTACTGAGTATTATTATGTTGGTTAAGGTTGAACGTAAATGAAAACTTTTCTAAAAATGTTCTTAAAATTCCTTTTTAACCTCACAGACTTTAATTGAAATTACAGCATACTTACATCCTCTTAAAGGACATTTTAGGTCACAGAAAATGTAAATATGAAAGTTACTGTACTATTTTCCCATAACAGGGGAGATATTTGACACACTTTATGTGTGGAGAATTTGGAAAAATTCTGCACTCAGCAAAAAAACAAAAGGTCCACTATTCCGTTGCTTAGTTACATGGTAGCAATCGACGTTTCAAAGTGGATGGTAGATGTGTCTGTAGATGAACAGGCCTTTTTTCACCTTGCCAGCAGACAAGCTGTTATTAACCTTCAGAAAGGGATTTATATATTAGAACATCTTAAACATGCCACTTTGATGTAAAGTATTTATAGGCTATAAGGTTTACTTACTTAGTCTATAAGTGAACCAATACTTGTATTTTATTATTTTTCCAGCATGTTTATACTAATTAGACATGACATTGCTGCTTCCCTAATATTGTACTTTATTACACAAAACAGCTCTGACCCACTGGCATATGGACACAGGAATTCTGTGTCTTGAATTGACACCAAAATATTGACAGCAACTGGGCCTATATTGATTGCTTGGGCACATTGGATTAGGATTTGGAAAATTTGGAAACCTGTTTGGTGAAGTCAGTGTTTTTAGAAAAATGTATTTCACTTCATTTGTCATTGATTTTAATATTGTGGCTGACTGATATATTGCTCCATGTATTGCAACATTTGAATGTGAATAATGCATATTCTTTAGTAAGTGTTAAACATAAGCAAAGCACAGATATCTGAATGCATCACTGTTCTTGCCGTGTTTCTTTTTAAGAGTCTTTCCAACTCACAGTGAGACTGAAGTCCGGTCCTCTATAAGCAGCGACATCTCGGCAGACCTCTGCTGTCTTTCGAAGGACTGCTATTTGTGTAATTTCACGATGGGTGAAAGAATTTGAGCAGAAGAGTGATTTAAAGCTATGAACGAGACCCCTCAGGAAAAGGACCAGCACCACCAGAAGCATCACTGACTGCCTGGTAGTCATGGTCAAAAAGCAGGAGGACAGGATGGTAATGCTGGTAAAAAAGGAAAAAAGAAAAACAGATGGTTACTGGCTCTAAAGCTCCACTGTGCTAACTTCTTTTTTATGGATGTTTCAACATTTATTCTATAGTGGGCTGGCAGAAACAGAAAATATGATCAAGCACAGAGACATCATTTGCAGTGAATGAGAAACAGTCCAACAGCTAGCCAGTAAAAACACCCAAGAAAGAAACCGAGGCAAAAAGTGGCAGGAAGTAAACAGAAAAAAGGAAAAGGACATTATCAGAATTTTTATATTTTTTAGCAAACAGAGTAATTATATATAAAAAAAATTTATACTAGAAAAAAATACAGATAGTACAATATATGCTTAACATGACCAACAAAATGACTACATAATGAACTATAAGTTTTACTTTTGCTCTTACCTGAGTTAACTTCTCTTGTTGTATTCAGTTTTTACAACTTCTTCAGTGTTAGATTTTCAGGTTTACGCTCAAGTAAATTATTTTGTATACATACAAGTGTTTTGTGTTTAAACTCTAGAACTGTGTCTGAGTCTGCATTGTGTCTGCCCTCATTCTTTCCTCATAGCTGTGTCTCTGTTAAGCAGAGAGAAGAATTTCACGGAAGAACTCCCACAAACCTTCTTGCGTGAGAGTGTGTGGATACTTTTGTTGTCACGCAGCTATAAATTTATCCCATTATTCATATAGACCCAGGAATCCAAGAGTCCTATGAAACCCATGAAGACTCTTTTCAGTTAAAGGAATAGATTAGTCTGTAATTAGTTTAAGTAAGGAGTTGAATGCAGGCTGGAACTAGAGAAACAGCACAGCACAGCTCAAAAGTCTTGGGTCATTCTGAAAAAATGTTTTTTTTTGTGTGTCATCAAAAGACATAGGTTTATTTGTGTAATTACTTGCAGTGCAAAGAGGAAACACAATCAATAATTCATCCATCCATGCATCCATTCTCTTCCACTTAGCCAATTCAGGGTCGCCTGGGCCTATCCCAGCTGTCTTAGTGTGAGAGGCAGGGCACACCGTGGACAGCTCGCAGGTCTAACACAGAGACGGACAAGCATTCACACACACCTATGGGCAATTTAGAATCATTATTTTCCTAACCCCACTAACTGCATGTCTTTGGACTATGGAAAGAAGCCAGAGTACCTGGAGAGAACCCATGCAAACATGAGGAGAACATGTAAACTACAAACAGGCAGACCCTGGCTGGATTGTGGAATTGGACTCAGGACCTTCTTGCTATGAGGACCTTCTTGCTATGAGGACCTTCTTGCAACTGTGCTAAATTCTACGCTAAATCATAACAACAGTTGCATCAAGGTGCTTTATATTGTGAGGTAATGACCCTATGATAATATAAAGAAATCAGAGAAAAACCTCAGCAATCATATGACCCCATATGAGCAAGCATGACAGCGGGAAGGAAAAACTTCCTTTTAACAGGAAGAAACCTCAGAACCAGGCTCAGTAAGTGGAGGCTATCCACCATGACCGGTTAGGGATAATGGGAGTAAGACAGGCTAAAGACACGTGGGGTATGTCGACAGGTGGGAAGGTCGGACGGGGAAGTAGCAACAAAGATATATCACCTCAACCTCCTGAAAGCATGGGTAGATGCTGAAACCGCTTCTCTGGTGAGCCTGGTGAGGTGCCAAAATCCACCATTCCTGCCTCCCTGCATTGTGATAACCATCTCACATAGGCCCACGAGAGTGGATGTTGCTGTGCTGCAACAGTGTTTTGCAGATGTGCAGAGTGTTGTCAGGTCTGCAGGTTTTAGGCCTGTCTTGTGGTGGGCAGAAACTATTTTTGGGAGTGGCATTAATAATTTGTGTGGCATCTTATTGTGACACCTGACAGATGGTTGTACAAAAAAGCCCGAGGCATTGGCTCAGTTTCGGGCAAATAGTTGCACATAACTTTGCTGTTTGCAAAATATGTAGATATGGTTTTGTATAATTTTAAATCAACTGTGTTTATGCAGCATGTCAAAATGGTATAAAAACTGTAAATCCAGATATGTGAGGTTGTGCTGAAAAGAATGATATAAAACAAGGCAAGGTAAATCATTTTTAAAGGTGAAATATAAAGTTGTGAAAAACAGCCAGTTAAACCCTGGACTACAGAGGGTTAAACAAGTCAAGTCATTAGAATGTGTCACTATTTTGCCAAGATCTAGACCCTAAATGTAACCCTCTCATGAGAAGAAGTTGGTTTAGTTGTTCAGGAAGAACCCAGGAACCCCCAAAGTTCAAGTCTGCCATGGACTGGAAAGATCCTGGAACACAAGCAACACTATCAACAGTGAAGTGAGTTTTACATCATTGTCAACACTTCTTCAGTGTTAGACTTTGAGGTTTACTCTCAGGTAGATGATAGTGTATACAAATGTATGTTTTCTGTTTAAACTCTAGGCCTGTGTCTCAGTGTATATTGTATTTGTGCCCTCTTTCTTTCCTTTTATAGTTGTGGCTGTTGAGCTGTTTTGGAAATAGCTTGATCATATGGTATGGGCAAAGACTCATCAGGCCAATCCAGCTTCTGGGAGATGCTCCAGGAAGCATAGAGTGAAATGTCATCAAATTCCCTTAAAAAGGTCTACCAGGCTGTAATCACTGCAAAATGCTTTTTTTTGATGAAGGTAAAATTTGGCAAACACATTCATTATTTGGATTTAAATCATTATCAACTACTACTAACTCTGAGTCAGCATGTGCTGTTCATTACATTTCCTGTTCATCGTAATTTCATATGTGTTTTCAAAGAAAACAATGGAATGAAGAAGTTATACCAAATGTCTGATTGGTAGTGTTTATTTTTAGAACTTCAAACTTTTATTGTCATTGTACAGTTGCTTGCACAGCGAAATTAGGTAGCAAGAGAGAGGTTGTTGCATAAAAATCACAACACTGCAACATAAAAACTGGAATTTATTGTAATTTGTGTGTGTACAACATTGTATTCTGGTAAATTACAGACATTAATGTCTTATATTCCTAATGAAGTACTGTGACTTTATAATAATTTTCTAAATATGTGCCAAAGCTTTAGGTCTTAAAGAACATTTCTCAAAGTCACTGCCGATGTGCCTGGATAATAGCAGGTCTTAGTGTATATTCTTTTATCAGTGTTTTGCTTCATAGCAAGTTCAGCTCAGCAATCAAGGTTAGGTCACTTGACTCATATGTCACAGATTCCCAAATTCAGTGCAATTGGCATTTATTCTCTGCTACTTCCAAAGTACTGAAAACACAACACTAAGCCAAAGAATGGTTGATATGTTCAAAGTGTACCCTCCAGTGGATGTTGTTTGAACTGCAGATGTAGTTGCCGGGGTAGTTGTAGTTAGAGGGGTTGTTGTCATAGGAGGAGGTGTGGTAAGCTCTCTAGCCTGTCCCACACATGTCCCCACATTTCCTACCCTATCTACAGCAGTCAGCTCCACAATCTGTGAGCAGCAGGAGGCAGTGTAGGTAACCAGCGTAATATTCTCCCCCCCTGCTTCAACCACTGAGCTCATATTCAGAGTACCATTCCCTTGGCTGATGGTTAAACTCTCAATGCCAGTTCCATTGATGCCATCAGTGAAACTGGCGATGAACTCCCACTGGGAGGAAGCACAAAGCAGTGAAGTGGAAGCACATGTTGATGTGTTGACTACCTGGCAAACTGGACGGTTAACATCTGTCACCTGGAGACAGAGATATAGAAAGGATAAAAGGACTAGGTATGTAAGGTTAGGTATGTGTCACAGATAAAAAGAAAAGAACAATAATTAAATCTTTGCATGTCAGTTAGATTCATTTTATCCTGCCTCTCCTGTCTTTCTTGTTAAGTTTCTGTCTCTGTGGTAATTGCTCTCACATTCCTGTCTTATTTTAGTAGGCTTTTGCATTTAGTTTTACTTTCTTTATCTTGTCCTTGATTGTTTGCACTTGTTTGTTTACCAGCCTGTTCCACATTCACCTAATAATCCTTTGTATATCAGTTTGCCCCTTGTCATTTTTGTGATGTCTTTCTCATGTATCTTTCTAATACATAAAGTTGTGTATTAGTTTGTTCAGCCAGTCTGGTGAGTCTGCATTTGGGTCCTTGTCTAGCAACCCAGGACAAACAGTTTAACATCAATAATTCACAAGAGAACTATGACACATAAAGAGCCTTACTGTAACTGCAAAACAACATATCAAATCGAATCGGATGTAAAACCTATCTATCTTTAATTTGAAATAAAAATAACAAAAATATGTATTTTTTTAATACATTATGTACGTGACCATTAATTATTACAGAATTAAGAATAATGTTTAAAATATTATAACCCTTTTTACGTACCCTAGCAGTCACAGAAAATCTGAGAACTACGTAGTTGATGTCAGTGGCAGCTGCATTTTCTGCCTCAATGGTGAGGGTGACGTCTGTTCCTGATGCAGCACTGGATGGAGCTGTGAGGGTCACGGTGCCATTGGCTTTACCTCCACTGCCTGCTACAGTAGTAACACTGCTGGGTGAAGTGAAAGTATAACTGCGGTCATTGCTGACTCGCACTGTAAACGTCTCAGTTGCAGAGTCAATTATAACTCCATCAGTAGTTGTGGCGACTGTGAAGGGGATGGAGATAGTGGTGCCCGGCTCTATGTTGGTATTATTGGCTTGGGCCTGGAAGAGAAGAGAGAGAGAAGAGCAGGGAAAGGAAAGTATCTTTTTTTACAGATTGTAGACAATAATATGTTGATGTATAATGACATGACTTGACACTGAAAGAAGCTCAGTGGGAATGTCTGCTGTTGATGATTGTAGACTTATTTTAGTAGGTGGCTATTAAAAATTTGTTAAACTTAAAAAAAAAAAAAGAATGTAAAAATCTTTCAGTTTATTTATGGTGACATTAAAGATTCTTCAGAAAGCACACATTAACTGTTCTCACAGTGACAGAGATGCTGGAGGTCTTGATCCGTGTGGACGCTTGTCTCTGGAAGCTGCTTGAAGTGGACCTGGAAGTGGAGCTGGTGTCCTCTCCTTTCAGGATAAGCACAAATTCACCTGCTGGGATCCCACTAAATGTCACCAGGAAATCGCTGCTTCCTAATGACTGCATGAGACAAGGAGTAATATGCACCGAACCAAACCAAACAATATATGAGTACATCTTTACTGCAGGGAAGGGCAGGACATTCATGTATTTAAGGTTTGAAAATTAGCTGCCATGAAATAGAGTGGCAAAACTTCTGCCATTTAAATTCATACAATATTAATTAAGCTCTGTGCCAACAACATCTCTGTACTATGTAGTAATATTATCATTTCAATTAAATGCTTCTTCATTTCACTGAGGTTTATGCACAGCTTGGGACTTCTTTTGGACCAATGCAACACTATGGTTTTGTCTTTTTCAGCCACTGTGTTGTAGATTTGCTGGTCAAAGTTGGGATTAATGTCCTGTTGTGTGACCCCAACTTCAACCAAGCCTTATCTGTTAGATAGATGGCCTCACACCTGCAATGATCCTTTGACCTCTGTTGGACCTGAGTTGTCAGAAAGTGTGACTTCTGTGACCTTTACTGTTTCACTTCCTGTCACAGTGACCAACATGCTGGCATTACCACCTAAAAGAGTGGTGAAGAGAGAAAGGTAAAGTGAATGAGTATCAATATGACATGACTTTAAAGCGAAACACAATGTGCACAAATAAAAAAGGTAAGCTGTAGGACAGAATAGTTAAGGTTTAACTTCACTGACTATAACATGATGTAGCATAAACTTTTGGGAGTAATAACTTTTTCGAGACAGATGATTGTTGATTAAAAGCTGACTCTGTGGACAATGTAGAAAAATTGTCTACCACGACAGAACTTTACAACTATAAGAATGCACAAACAATCACCATAAAAGTACCCTGACCCGAGAAAGGACGTCCTTCTTTTAGACTGAAGTCCCCATGGGCTCCCTCATGCTCTTCGACAAGGTTATAAATGAAGTTCACAGAACTTTGACCTGATACACAAAATTGATCAGAAGTGCTGGAATAAGTAAGTTCAACAGTAGAAACAGACCTAATAAAAACATTTTTTCTAAAACATCTCATGTAACTCAGAGCCTAAAAATCAGCTTCCATAATACTGACCTGTAACCTTAACTAAGTAAGGGTTACTTGAGCTAACACTGAGTTGCCATAGGCCCGTTTGATTATCAGTGTTGAGGCTTAAACGACGCAAGTTTCCTGTTGTGGTGAAGGATGCCAAAGGACCACTGGACTGACTGGAAGTCTGAGATACACCTGAAGAAGAGAGAGAAACAATTATAAAGGCCTTTTGAACATGACTGCGTAAGAAGTAACAGTTTATTAAAACAAATGCATCAAATAGAGCCTTAGAATTAAAAGCCTGAACCATGAAACACTTGGCAGAAAACATGTGTTTCAAGAACCTTCTCATTAAATTTAAAATAAATTAATAACATATATATTTATATATACTATAAATTTTCAATATAGTATAATAATATACCATATCTATTCAATTTGCATACATGTGTTTAAATTTGTATCATATTTGCTACAGGGTAAAAACCTGTAGAGCTGGTGAGGCTGAAGGTGAGAGGTGAGTCTCCTGTGATGTAAGCTGTTACGTTCTGTAATGAACCATCCACAGTAAAAGTAAAATTGTCAGGCCTTCCAGGATTCCTTGATGCCTGAAAAACTGTCACCTAAGAGAAGAAGGAGAGAAACATCACATTTACTCAAACCGTGTGATCTTCAGTCAGATATGATTCTTTTGATTGATGTCTTACCACAGCGCTGGCTGATGAGTCTACTACAACACTGGTAGCCAGTGAGAGTTCTGACTTAGTGACCTGAATGGCCTGACCTCCAGAAGCTTGAGCTAGGTCTTGGTATAACTGGACAGCAGATCGACCCATTACACGTGGAGCCACATCCTGAGAGGTTCTGCGTCGCCGTCGACCTGCCGCACTGCCTGTGAGCATAAAAGTAACCTGCAAGCATGAGGAAAAAAATCTTAAAAGTTCTATTCACTATCAAGGACCACCAGCCTAAGTGCGAATGGAAAACATTTACTGATGATAATGAAGATGAATCATGACAGATCATCAATGAGCTAGGCCAGAGGCAGCAGCTTTCAGGCCTGACAACCTTGAGAGACGATGAAAGACATGAAAAGAAAAGGAGGGTGGAGCACAGAAAACAAACACATACAGGTGTGTGGGGCACGTAGTCATTTTTAAATAGTTTGATCCGTCTGAACTTCAGATCATGTTCTTCCATTTCGAGACAAATGTTATACAAATTATCAGATGTTACATGCCAAAATTTATGACATTTTTAAGAGCAAGGATGGTACAAAGTTAAGTCTTACCTGAGATTTGGTGTTCTCTATAAGAGCAACAATGGTGTTTATCAGATAGGTGTCTTTAGCTGGAGCATCAGTGAAGAGAAAAATCTCAGAGAAGGGTGGAGCTGCTGTCAGCGCAAGCTTCAATATTATTTGTATGAAAGACAGGACAAAGTATCAATGATTAATAATTATTAATAAAAATACAGTC
>VUQG01012277.1:17602-34999 GCA_015106755.1 Etia nguti
TGACTGGGGGATAGGAAGGGAAGGAGAAAGAGAGGGAGGTGATAAAGGACACAAACACAAAAAAAAAAAAAAAAAAAGGAAAAAAAAGGGGGGGGGGTAAGACAAAAAAAAAAAAAAAAAAAAAAACCTTTTCAAAATCCACTGGCTCTACAGTGCCAGACTCGCTGCTGTCATGCTGTGCTGTAAGCCGGTCTGAATCTAATTACGTATGATGACAAACAGCACCTGGTGTGTATGAAAATGCATGCTTATTCCTCGTACACAGCATCTGTTGGGTGCTCTGCTGACGTGAGGTCAAAGAGGATGTCCAATGAAATATATCAGTTGTGACTCAAAGCATCTGACACAGATCAACTGGTTTTACAGCACATATAAACACCCACTAGAACACTAAATAATAATAATTTCCCCTATTTTAATACATTTCACTGTGTGCCTGATGAGAATCATAGTTTTTGAATGATTTTTACCCTTCAAAATAACTCTGACACTGGTATTGAATCAGTGAGCAAACACTCAGCTGAATGCTAACCTCTGGTTTTTTTTGGGTTTTTTTAAAAAAAGTATATTTCATGCCCAACTAACAAGCAAGGAGATGTTGATCAAACGAGTCATTGCATAATCAGCTGCCGAATGTTTTCACCATACTTGGTAATTTCCCTGCTGTAAGAGGCTTGTTTACTGTAGGTGGGTTGTGGTGATGGTAACAATGCAGCATCCTGGGTGGCTTAATCAGATATTGATCTGTTTTTGCCTCCAAGTTTCATCTTTGAGAACTGCTCAGCCTATTGTATTATTCATAGAAATATTTATGAAAACACATTCCCCAGCTGACCCGTGTGTTGTGTCCTCCTGGACAACCGATATAGAAATCTGCTACCGGAAATAGATATTTCTGAAAACCAGGACTTTGATTTTGAATCTTATGAAAAATCTATAAATAATAATGACTGAGAGTGCCTGTGATTTGGGGTATTCCTTATGTACGTTGCCAGTTTTGTGAATTTGTAAGTTAAAGTGTTATTGGACATATAGTACAATGTAGGGACTAAAGATTGAAATGTGAATTATGTGTATAATGACACTGTAGTTAATTTCAGATTTGCATTGTTCCCATTTTTCTTACTGTGCGTGGGAGCCCATCATCTATTCATTGATGATAAACCTGCCAGTTCTTCTCAGTATTGTTATATTGCCATGACTTTCCTCCTTCTCTGAAATATATGCTCATATTTAGCTCTATTCAAATGAACTTGGTGCATACTATAGCCTCTGTATGTGTAGGTGGGAAGGTAGTGGTGTACCAAAGAGCACTAACCCAGGGTTCATAGAGTAGGATGCATTATGTACTGCAAATGTTGCATATCAAATACATGCCTTTGGTGTTTTAGAAAATTACAAGGCCCTGTAGCACTGATTTTTACCACACAAAGTTTAACAAATCTGAGCAGTGTAGCTCTGCTCATGATATAAATACTTGTAATAAAGTTTTATTTCAAATACAATTTTGTACATGCCAAACTGGTAGTTGTAAAAGAAGCTATTGACCATAAAGCAATGTGATATGTAACCATCATCTCTAGAGAAAGCTTTGGCATGATGGATCAAAAACTTCACCATGGATGCAATAACAGGATGGACAAAGAGGATACTGCCAGTCCTGTCCACTCCAGTTTAAGTCTCACACCAGTGCAAAACAAAAATCATGACGCTGCTCAGGTGTGGGACCATAACTGTGGGAGACTAACTACAGCAATACCTGAGATGGCAGAGACCTATAAAGACAAAGGTAAAAATGTGAGGCAGATAATTCCAGTGTTGCTAGTAGCTAGTAGCAATCAAGCTCCAAAGCAGTGCAGTAAAAAATATATTGATTTGCATTCCTGCAGATGGTGTGATGTGCTGTCATTAAAAATGGCAAAGGTAAAGCATGATATTAATGCATAGTGAAAAAAAATATATATACAGGGTGGTAACTGTGTTTTCTCATGCATACCCCTAATGTAAAAGGTAATCTCAGGTTTTGTTTGAGCATTGTTTAACGTCCTCTTATTGCTGATTACATGACACTACAAAAGGTCATTGAAGGTAATAACCGGATGTAAATACTGCTCATCCATGCAGTGCCTTAGTGAAATAATATTGTTTTAACACAACCATCATTTCAGATTATGTTTAGTCTGATAAATGATGCAGTGATGAATTAAAGTGACTGAAAGATTTCCTATCATAATCCATTTGCATTTGTAATTTTAAAAAAAAATTTGTTATTTAGATCTTGAGCAACTTTGAACCTTACCCTGTATGTATTTTTATATTTCTGTTAGATGTTTTATATTCTTTTTTCTTTTCTTCCTATCTTTTGTAAAAGCCTTCTCTCAGAACATTACGGTTCAGATGCATGGGCATATGTTTTTGATCCTTGATGAGGCATGTAATCGGTGTAGAAATAAAAGCAGCCAGTGTGCTAATTGAGTTGTTATCAGTGCCGAGTTGGGCTGTTGCCCACATTGTTATACGATGTTGGACTCCAATTCCCACCTGTCTAACTGGCATGTATTCGTGATTTGATTCTAAATGAATTTTGCTTCTCCTGTTTTTGCACATAATGTTTAATGATTTCCCTTAATGAGAAATGACAGGTTAAGTGTTTTCTAGCAAGATGCGAACACCTGGTGTCATCATGTGCTACTTCTCAAAAGGTTTTCACCCCAAAAAACCAAGTATATATGTTCATGAAAATGAATGGAAATCCTTTGCAATTACCAGGATTTCTGAATGCTGTGCTCATGATGTGTATATAGTGTGATGGTCTGATTTTCTAGTAAGTTACAACTGTGGACAAACGCAATCTGAACAATGTTAAACAAATAGTTTTACTTTTAATTCAATGATTAGAAACTGTTAATCAGAGGAGCAACATTGTTCCATCACCCAAGGTCATGGAACCGCTTACTTGATATTCTTCTGTGGTCTAATGCAGTTTCAGGTCAGTGTTTCTTCAACATTTGCAGAGTTCAAACGTAATGCTTCCTCTAGTATGACCTTTGCACTTCAAACAGTGTTAGGCATTTATGCGAAACAAGATCAGTGTCAGAGCTGTTGTATAGGACAGGGTGAACGTGCAAGTTCCATACAGAAGAGTTTTAGCCATAAATCTGAACCCTGAAACTGTTCACAGAGATGCATGAAACTGTCAATGTTTTTTTGTCTTTTGTTTTTTTTCTAAGGCCTTGTGTCAGTATTTTATGACTGAGGCATGAGTCACACAAACAGTTTTTCCTCAAAAAGATCAGACTGACAGTAATTTGAATTTTTACGCCTTAATTGTAGCCAGGGGCGCTGAATTTTTCCAGCTTGGGCTGCTAATAATTAGGAAGTACAAATGTTTTTGTGTCATTAGTTTAGGCAAATTTGTGTTAGTCTATAATTGTGACTTGGACAAACATCAGACCACATTTTATGGCTCATTAATGATCAGTGCTGAAAACATTTGCAATTCCAAAGTGTTTCCAAACCTTTTCTTTCAACTTTATTTCTTCAACACAAAATACATTTTATGCAGGATTAATAGTGTGACCCATTTATACATAATCAAGCTCTAACTGCATTACAGTTTATTAAAAAAGAACTGAACACTTGTGTGCTTAACACATAATTTAATAACCCAATCCCTCTCATCCAATTCCAAACCTGCGTGTTTTGAACAACAACAAAGCGGATCATGACTTTTGATATTCTTTTGTCACAGAAGGCCAAGATGTAGGTTCAGTCATTTTCCGTTGCAAGGTCTTTTTGAACAGAAGGAGGAAGGAATTTGTTTCACATCAAGGTCATCTGCTAAGACGAGGTAAGCGCTAAATTAAAAGCCCCCCTCCCTTATAGTTGAATAACTTATAAACTTATACCTTATAAAGTTATACTCCTATTAATCAGTGATGAGTTCCACTTATCACCAGGCTTGAGGAACTACAGTATCTTGTCTTCCTCCCATCACTTCCAACCAGTCATGGCTGATGGCTGCTCAAGAAGGAGCAGGAGATTTCATGGGGGTTTCTTCCTGTTAAAAAGGAGTTTTTCCTTCCCACCGTTGCCAAGTGATTGCTCAAAGGGGGTCGTTACCTTACCATATAAAGGCATCTGTTGGTCCTGTTGGTCTCCTTGGTTCCATGTCTTCACAATAGGAGTGCGTTTTCATGTTGTTGCTAATAACTGAACAGATGGGTACAAATTGAAGTAAAAGCCAGCGACACAGTCTCTTAGTAAGGTGCCGCACCACTAGAAGAGTAAAGTGATTCAGCATGCATTTACAAGTCTTACAATTCTGTAATTTATGTATTTATTTTTTTTAAATGGTGGAGATGCAATCTAAGGCTTGGGTTTTAAATTTACCTTAGGTGTACAGTTTGATTAAGTGTTGATAAATGTGATAAAAAAAAACAAAACATTTTCATGCTCATAAAACCGCACAGTTTTTCATTTAAAAACAAAAAACCACACCCTGTCAGGAAAGAGATGTTGATTTGCAAAAACTGTTCCCTCCTAGGGGAGGGTTATTGGAAGTAGGGGCCAATCCACGCCAGCAAATTGCTTCTTGAAGCACAGCAGTGCCACTAAATTCAGTCAAGAGTCAAGGATTCAGTTTTTCCTGTAATTTAATGTCCCTCTGCTGTAGTTACACTTTGAAATCTGACTACAATAAATAGTTAATTCCTGTCTAAATGAACAAACTTGTAACTTGTACTTGCCATTTTTTTTCCTGAAAGCCTTAACTGATCTGTCTTATTTATATTACAATACCGTACAGAGAGCCATGTTTTATATGCTTTAAGTGAGTACAAGGACATTTCTTTCAGTGGCATGTGTCCCTGTATGAGATGTACATTGCTGGAAGGGATTTTGAGTTTATATCCAAAGGTTATATGAGTTATGTTCACTGTCCTTGGCCCCTTTGACAAAATGTGTACATAGTCACTAATGAAAACTGTGCAGAGGTGCAGTATGTGTATTAAAAAAATCATTACAAAATGTTGGCTTTTTTGATGTGTTTGAAATTGTTTTTCTTTGAAACAGGGCTCACTGATGAGGTGATATACTTGAACAGCATAAAGAAAACATGAGCTTTTGGAAGTTGAACAAAATATTAACATTTTTTATGAAAAAAGATAGCAGACCCCAGGCCTCAGCCCCTTTACCAGAAAACTTCTTGCAGGTGTTATTGCCACAGTTCTTTAACATTGAATTGATAAAACTTTGATAACGCTGATAATGAAATGTTTGAAGCGGTCCTTGCATACACTGCCCACAACATTGCAGTCTGAGCATTTGTGTAAGCCATTCCATAACACATTTCATCTTTTTGGTCATTCACATCAAATTGAAAGGTCCACTTCTAGCTTAATTTAAAGTTTGGGAAAGATTTCTTAATTAACTTTACGCATGTTTTTATAGTCTTAATGAATTATTGATAACTCACTGCCATAATTTGACGAAGTGAAGTAATCCCAAACCTTGATACTTCAGTTGGTACGAGGTTCTCCTGAAATGCTGTCTTTAGTCTACTCCCAGCTGTGGCCAGTATATTTAAATAAAAGCTCCTTGGCTGTGCCTGTGTGTTCAATGTCAAACTAATTTTATTCAAACTTTCTTTTTAGACTATAAAGACTTTTCCCTTGCAGATCTCGTGATGAAATTTGGGAGTTCTTTAGAGTCTGTTTTTCGGAACAGCTCCTTTTTGCCTTAGAGATTCCTTTAGATCACAGTATGATGACACCAATCACTTTGGTAGCAAAGATAACAGCACACTCTGGATGTCAAAGGTGGAAATAAGACAGGTTTCCTAGGTTGGTCCCTATGGAGATGCTAATCTTTTGCACCTAATCTTGAAACCCTCACTCTAATATGGATGGAAGGATTTGGTTGTGATAAATGGCAGGGGTTTCTTCAATTTTTCCATGTGTTTTTTTTTTTTTTTTTTTTTTTTAATTTTTAAATTATAAAAATGTAAAATCTCAAGATTCACGAGCCTTTTGTTGGAGAATGTCAGAAAAGCCAACAGTTTTCATATGATGTATTTCTTTTCTTTTTTTCTTTCTTCAAGAGGGTAAATAACAATCTGGTGTTCAAGGGTAGTACAATGACAAAGTGCTTCTTCCCTAATTGTTTCCTCAGTATAGTCTCCACTCCTGTGAAGCATATTACAAATTAACATTTAAGCTTAGTAAAGACTGTAATCATGGAAATTATGGCTGGTAATGCATTGTGTGATGCTAACATTAATCTGCTGATTAATGCCGCTGCGCGTAGGCAGTTCATGAATACCTAGTAGCTATTTTTCTGTCAGTGCTTGCGCAGGTCTGTGGTACATTTAGGATTTAGTGCTTTGCTGAAGACTTTTTAAACAGCTTAACGGTGACTAACCTAAAGGCCAACTGTGCGGAAAAAAAAAAGAAGGTCGGCCCTTTGCCTTCATGAAAATATGTTGTGGGTAGAATGATGTCCTTTTTTTCTGACTGGTTAAACAAGGAATTGAAGGCATCATTCAGGGTTCATGTCCCAGAATTAATGTGCATATCTGTAGGATGCATAAATACCAGTAATAAGATCATTTTTCTTAAACTCATGGACTTGATCACAAAATTAAGAGAACTTAATTGAGTTTACATAGGTTGAAATAAATATTGTGTGACCCTCTAAACAACAAAGGTTATGAATGCTGGAGATTAAATAAAGCAGACAATTTTGGAACTTGAAATAAAGTGATGTTATTTGATATGCAGGGATATTCAGTATATATTATATTGTAAGTAAGTGCTGCCTGAGCTGGGTGGGAGATACTTAAAAGAGCTGGAGGGAGTGAGTATGCTTGATTAAATGGAGATTTGGGGGTGAAAATCTAATAGAAGAAAGTAATTTGACTATGGGGAAAAGTGATTGGATTAAAAAAAGAAACTGGATAGCTGGCTATAGAGAAATAATAGGTGTACATCTGGAGCCAAGGGGATGTGGCCTTCCTGTTTGAACCTCAGCTATATTTTCATTATGCTGCGGTGGGTAATGTCAAGATTTGCATTAATTAAACTGCAGCAGGGGGGGTTTATCTTGGAGTAGGAGCAGCATAGCTTTGCCTTTAGGCTCTTAGGAACTCTGTTAGCTGTTTTATGATTTTCATCCATCATTTTGTACATAATTCTTTTATGTCTAAATCATTTGGAATAAGGGCTTTACCTACCATGCTCATTTTCTACACAAGAAATGTTACCTTTGGGGAATACACTGACACGTAAGACATTGACTGATCCACTTATAGAAGAATGTAAAGTATTTAATGTTTAGACCATTTTTCTATTTCTTGGAAGCTTTACTTACTCTGTTTAAAGCTTCTTTTTGGCACCTTTGGCTTTTTCATTGTATTTAGCTCTTTTATTCATTTTCTCTCCCACTGGTACACACACACACGCACGCGAGCGCGCAAACATACACCCATAAAACTCTTTTTATTCCAAAAAATAAATTGAAAGGTGTCCTTTTATCACAAAAACATTACAATTGTTAATACATTCAGTTTAAGATAAACCGTTATCAGAAAATTGCAGTTACAATACAAAAATGCATTTTATACTCATTTAGCATCCTTCACACACATCCTTGTTTACCATGTTTTACCTTTTTGTTTTAATTTTTAAAAACAGGAATATAGGATAATATTGGTATCGGAGTTATATTCAATTCAGTGCAATTTTATTTATACCGCGCCAAATCACAACAACAGTCGCCTCAAGGCACTTTATATTGTAAGGTAGACCCTACAATAATACATTATAATAATACAATAGTTATAGTTTTGTATTATCTAAATAGTAGTGTTTGTATTTTCTAGTTGTTGTTGTGTTTTTGTTTGGGTTTTTTTTTCAGTTTAATTTCAGGTACTTTCTAGAATGGGTTTGCTCATTTCAGTTTTAAGATGTTTCACCTTAGTTTAGTTTCAGTGCTACTTTTGAATGTTAATAATATATTTTTAGGGTGTTTTTAGATTTGGGCAGATTTAAGAAGTTTAGAATGAATACTGTATTACAAATACAAATATTATACATTCTGAAGATTGTTGATTCAGTCATGCAACATCCCTAGTGCCAAGGATCCTCTTCAAGCAGGTGGGATACAAACATGACCAAATTAACAGAGTAAAACTGAAGATATTTGCTGTTTTTATTCTTATTTTAATGTTGTGAGTATACAATATTGTTTCATTTTTTTAAATCTGCTTTTTTCTTTGGATTAGCAAAAAAAAATTTCAGATATTACTTTGTTTTGGTAATTGGGATTAACGTAATAGAAAAAAATGCAATAAGAAGCTCTACAAGATGAAAATGGGTTATTCTGTACTTCAGAGTCAAAATGCTGGTGATATAGGTGAAATTAAGCATTGGCTGCACTTACCAACATCCTTGACAGCACATTTTATATTTGCATGAATAACACCAGCCTCATTCATAATATCTTGTTGGAGCTGTTATCCGCACGCTAATGCGTAACAAATGATTGCAAAACATCCTCTCCCCTAAATCATCCGCACACATTATACCCTACAGCTTTATTCTAACAGACTGACAGCCAGAAATATTAAAAGCACTCCAGCATGGTTCTTTTGTGTCCAATCTTATCAATCCCATGTACTGTAATAGTAAATGTGACTTGGCTGTCAGCATCTCGTGAAGTGTATCTGACATGCTCTTGTTGATAACTATCAGGTTATTTTCTTTGCCTCACAGCAGCGCAGGCTGTAATCTGCTGCTTACAGACAAAGTGGAAAAGGAAGGGTTGACTTTGAATTATCCCACCACCCCACACCCCACTTCCTTGTTATGTTTGCCTTTGCTTGTAGTTTTTATTTTTCTGGAATATTTTGCCAGCAAACAGCTTGCCTTTTTTTAGCCTCCATTGTTTGAGAAACCCTGGCTGATCATGTTGATTTCTGTGAGTAAAATAACAAAATGCCTTCGACATTGTCGAGACAGGGACGTCATGGGTTTAGGAGATTCAACGCTGTGACAGATTGACAAATCTTTACAAAAAGCTCCTCTTTAAGATTTACTAGTGCAACATCAGTGTCATAACAGGAGATACTTTAAACTTCAGCCTCATTAACATTCATCTTGAATTAAAACCAATATGCCTCCTAAGTTATCTTTTTTGATAACAGTGGCTGATCAGCTTCCACTTCAAGTTCAGACACTAGGCTCAGAGCAGCACAACTATGGCACCACATAACATAATCTACTCCTACACATTTCATTTGGCTTCCGATACTGCACCTCCTATCATAAACCCTCCAGAATGTCTCCACCCTGTCTTTTATCTGAGTACTTTCTACAGACTGTGTTGGAGCCTGCAACACATCTCTGAGAACGGAGGAAAAAAAGGGACGGGAAATTGGTGGGGAGACAAATAAATAGATATGTTTATTGAGTCTGCATGGTGTTGGGTGGTTGTGAGTGTTGGGGTTATATTGAGGATGAAGGGAGTATTAGTCCCAGGGCTTCCCTGGAGGAGGAGAGGATTAAGAAGAATCTGTCTGAAGGTGAAAAGGTCTCATCCTTTCTAGGGAAGAGAATAGATTTCCTAGGAGAAAGTATATTTTCAGCAATTTTTTTTTTTTTTTTTATAAAAAAAAAAAAAAAAAAAAAAACCAAAAAAAAAAAAAGTCCTTTATGGAAAAACCTGACCGTCATCTACCATGAAAACAATGAGCAGATGACAGTGCTGTGTTGATCATCCTGATATGTTTGTAGTCACCTCCCAAAAAAAAATTACAAATCAGGGCTTCTTTCATTTCCAAACTATAAAGAAATAAGACTTTAAAGCTTAAGAATATTCGTGTGCCATTTAATTAACCCAAACTAAAATAAATCAGTGGTTATGAAACGGCCAAAAATAAGAAAACCACAGAGGATTGTGTTAAGTGAGGGGATGCAGACGGTGTCACACTCCGAGGCTTTTTCTGAGCCTCAAAAAAAAGTCTGTGATCGGCGCTGTGCTGCACTGAGGGGCTGAGATGCTTCGAGCACACATACCTGTTGCTGTTAAGGCAACATGGCTCACTGTGTGTGCTCCTCGGACAGAGCAGCAGGGACACTGAACTACCAGCCTGGTAACCCCACACCACCACCTAGAACATGGAGTGGGTGAAATGTTCCACCCGAGAGCAGCTCCTGATTTTAATCACCATACACAGCCGTGCTTTGAGCCACAGAGAATTACCGTTTCTCAGAAATAAACGTGTTAGTTTGAAGCTTTCATTAAGCCCCGAAGAATGCACTTTAAAGCGCGCACATAGCGACGCCTCATTTCTTCCAGGATAAAAATACAGAGAGGGGCGGCCCGGGAGACATGTGAGTCGTGATCACCGTGTTACCGAGCGGCGTGTGGAGAGGAGGGGGAGACACACACACACACACACCATATCTGACGTGCAAAACGGTTTAACGAGCCTAATTGGCGCTATGTAATGCAGGGCAGTGATCCCATCAAACCATCAACCGCTGCGGACCGCGTTAGGCGTCTTAAAGTATTGAAAACGGCGCTGAAACGATTAGAGCCGGATCCAATAATCCCGGGTTCGAGTTAAAACGTGGGGAAGGCAGTGTTGGGCCCGGGTGTCGGGTCCAGGGATCAGCTGCTCGGGTTTATTAAAGGCAGGAATAAAATGTCCTCAGCCCCTCTCCTGCTCCCCGCGGAGGGCTGACACTCAGAATAACAAAATGAACGGCGGCAGCCACCAACTTGTTGGTTCAGGGAAAAGTCACGGCTGTCCTTCAAGATGACCTTTTTATAAAAGGCCACCGCTGATCAATGGCCTGATCAGGGCTACGCCTTCGTAACGAACACCTATGACTGCGGGAGCCCTGAAACCTGCACAGTCTGAAACACCCCAAAAGGAGGAAATGATTCACGTCCACGGAGACCAAATTGGCTTATTGTCTCCATTTACTGTCCTTGTTTTGGACTCCATTTGACCCGTACCGAGCACTCCTCCTTCGTGTTTCACCTTTTTTCACTTCATTCTCGTTTCAAACACCAACTTGAGCACGTAGCCTCCGTTAAAAAGGCAAAGTCACGACTCGGCTTGTCTCTGGCTGGGAGCTCTAACAGGTGCGAATGTCTGCACCGGCAGAACACCGAGTCAAAATACAAATAATCGGCTGTGAGCACCGTCGGCTTCCACTCTGCTCCAGCCCAAATGCTCCATCAACAGCCAGCAAGCAGCCCGCCTGCCGGAGATAAAGAACAAAAAGAGTACTCACACCAGCTGCCTCCCGTGCGCCCCAGAAACTCCTTCTTTTCCGAATTCCACACAAATTTCTTCCATCCTCCGTCGCTGTCTTTATTTCCAGACATGGTAACTCCCCCCTGTGTTCCTTTCTCTCTGCTTTAACAGTTCTGCTGCGTCTCAGTTCTCAGGCTGAGACTGTCGACTGTCCCTAGCAGGAAACAGAAAAGGACAGTCGATTGCGCGTCGCTCCCACTTGTACCGCGCACTATTTATCTCAGAGGGGAAACCACGAAAGTGACTCCGCCTGCAAACTCTGTGAACAAGTCCAGCCCCGGAGAGGAGGGCGCGGGGCTGAAGCGAGCAAATCACAACCTGCCCCTGCTCTTTGCATAACAGCCAAACAGAGAGGGGCAGTTAGAGGCAGAAAGGCTAATCAGCGCACGGAGAGCGCGACCAACGGCTGCTGCAGACGACTTTCAGTCTACGCTGCTGTCATGGCAACCACGATCCCCATCACCCTGACTCTGAGGGGAGGAAAAAAAAGAAGGAAACAAATATGACCTGCACTGTCAGGCAACCTCCAGGGGCCCAACATGAAGCTAATGAGGAAGTTAAAAAAAGCAGCAGTTCCTCTGATGGCCACTGGAGGCTTCAACAGTGAATCAAGCCCCATAAACTTCATAGCTAATTTATTCAACCCTCTTTTAAACTTTATTAGTATTTAATGTTAGAAGTGTGGCCTCTTTGACTGACAGGTGGATAACGACACAGGTAAGGATGGTAACTGATATGAATTTATCAATTCAATTCCTTACTGATTTTCATTGACTCAGCTTTAAGAGTCACCACCATCTCTATGCAGTCTATCAAAGACATCAAATTCGTGCAAATTAATTACATGCTGTGTGGTCAAATGTTTGTGCATGTTGGGAGGATTCCCCTCTTTGTCAGAACAACTTTTTAAAGTAAAGAGGTACATTAATTAATTTATTTCACATTTCTCCATAAAATGACCTGAAATGCATTGTATCATATTTACCAGTTAATGACATAAATCTATAGGCTGCAGCTCCACACACCAACACAAACCCCTATTCTTCTCTTATAATCTTACTCTTAGTATTTAGGTATGAATGCAAAACAAATATGAAAACCAGCACAAAGACACTTCAAAGCAATCATCACAGAGACTCTAGAAACAAGAACAGGTGAAACGGAGGCTGCTCATCTGTTTGTTACCGGTCGAAGTTCAGGGTCTGCCTGCTGGGCCGGGTCAACCAAAATGGACCCAAACTGACCAAACTTCACCCAAGAGAGCGTGTGAGAGGATCCGTCCACAGCACAAGGTTAGAAATGAATGTGGTGCAGTGTGGTTTGTATTACTCTTTATAAACATCCTGACCGTGCTTTTCATGTCCACACTGAAATGTTAGTCAGACTGAGACTGATTCTTTTCTCAAATATTTGGTGGAGAGGCTGAGATTGATGTCTGAATAGTTTTTGGGGACTCGCGTTTGTTGAAAACAGAAAAGACAAAGAACTGCGACATGTTAAAAGGAGAGCCTCAGTCCGGGAAACAGGGCCGATACATCAGCAGCGAACATTAGTCACAAAGGCTGCGTAAAGATTTTATGAAACCCGTTTTTTGCTAGAGGACAGTCTCACTTAAACACAACAACCTTGGTATTATTATTAGATGGTAGCAAATTGCTATTTTTAATTCGAATAACAATGCAATAACTTCTGAATGAAAATTATTCTAATTTATGTTAAAATCTGAGTTATGTACAAAAAAGCTGAAGCAACAAACTGTCATGTGACCACAACAAAAAAGAGGAAGAGATGTTCAACATGAAAGGATAAGGGAAGGGATTTACCTACATTGCAGCGTGACATTTAACTTTAACCTGCAGCTCTAAAAAACACCTAATCTGTTGTTTTTGGTAGCTGAATTCATCATTTATAGAGCTGATTTCATCTTAAGCACTGAAGTTAAGAGTCACATGGTTGTTAATCACATTAATCACAGATCCCGCTATGGTGAGATGTCCGAGAGCAACGTCATGACTGGACACCCGAGAGGTAGTCATCATTGCTAAATATATTAGTGAACACTGCATAAGACAAAGGAATTTCACAAGGAGCTGAGCAGAAGTAGATGGCACTGCTTGATTCATGGTGGTTTATAGAAGCCAGCACTCCAGGACAGTCTGGGTTTTATCAAAGCCTGCTACCATGGGTGAAGTGCAGTTAACATGTCACTGTATTTTCCTGCTTATATTATCCTCAGTAAGGGAAATCTGTCACCATAAAGACAGAACCTTTTGGTGTTGTCTGTGGAATATGATGGAAACAAGCACATATTAAAGGAAATGAACCAATGAAAACCAAAATGACTAACTCTACTGGGTGAAGCCAATGGAAGGCTATTCTCAGTTTCTGGTTGTTGTTTTTTTTTTTTTAAATTTTGACTTTTAAGTTTCGTGGGAGTAGTGACACAGTCCATGTGATCGTCACAAGAACGCTGTGGTTAAAAATGTGCTGATCTGTAGATGCAGCCTGACTGAAACCAGCCAGACAGAACTGCAGCTGAAATAAGTTAAAACTGTTTCAACAATATTAAATGATCTATAAAATATAAAATGCAATATAAAATACAGTCAAACATACATGCAAAGCTTAAAAGCGTTGCATCTACCACTCCCACCCACAAAACACATTCACCGTGTTGACATTGTGAATCCACTGTTTGAAGCAAACAAGAAGTGACATGTTCTTCTATAAATTTCCTCATGCAGGAAATTTATTGTCTTACTTCTTGAATAAGACAGACAGGACCGAGTACAAGGTTTATCACCTGTATAAAAATGTGGGCTTCCATATGGTGGAAAAACACCAGCAACACAATTCTTCTTGTTAAAAAATACAGGGAGCTCAGAGAACACATACAGAAATATAAATTACCTGAGGTAGACAGTGATTAAAAGGTGTGACAGCAGTGACGACTCCATGTCAGTTTGTGGAAGCAGATATGGTCAAAACAGAATTTGTTAGTAATTGTTTCAGAAAACTATGTTTAGGAAATAAGAAGACAAATATTCAGAAGTTAAAGTTCAAATATATAAAAAAGAAGAAGGAAAAAGCACCTTAACTTCACCAATAACATTAAAAGTGAACAGTGTAATGCACTCCTTTGGAAAGCCATTGATAGTGCAGTGATAACACAGCAGCCCACTGTTCACACACATCAAGGGTTTGCCAAGATTACCAGGAGGTGCAGCATTCTGAGAGCGACTGTGGATGGACTGTGGTATGCAGCATTTGAGCTGGTCTTGAGCTCACCAACAATAGTGAGTCTATGCAGCAATCACTGTTGGATCAGCTCTTTGGATATGTACCAAAACACCTCCAATCAAAACATGAAAAAATGAGGTGCAACAAGAAAAAAAGAAGAACTTAAAATAATGAACTGTTCATGCCAAGTTCGCAGAAATGTCTTACAGTCTAGATTTTAAAAGAGATGCGATAAAGTGAATGTAATTATGCTAACTAATATTAAAATTACATTTCATTGGACTTTACCACTGTCTGGGATTTTTGGGGTGAACGTTTGTGTTTCCAATTAGGAACCTTAATAAATTCTTTGAATCCATTTTAATTCCCAGCATTTTGGTACAGGCTAATTTTTGCAACGTTTGTCCAATGAATGACTGTTACTGAGCTGCTTTGCTTGTTTTTCTTTGACATAGTTTAATCTGGCCTTCCTGTTCTTGACATTGATTGGTGTTGATGAATGATAAATGCCATGCACTTGGCTGGATGCTGTGAAGGGAAGTGCTTTTCTTTATCAGGTAAAGGATCCTGCGATCATCCACCATTTCATCATCAGTAGATGCCAAAACCTGTTTTAATGCATTTTTATTTTGAATAAACTGTATGACACTATTAATTGGGTCGCTCCTAACGTTCTAGCATGCCCAAAGTAGAATTCAAAATAACCCCTTCTCGTTCTGAGCGTGTCAGTAGATCTTCCATCATTTGCAGGAGGAACTACATATGTAGTAATATGAAAGATGAGAATTGTGTGTATAAAACAATGAAAAAGAAATGTGCAAAAGCTATTCTCTTTCCTGTGTGAGTGTGTGCTGTACTTCATATTTCTACTTCACAGACTGTCCACAGCTGAAACAGCTCGCACTTCACAGATAAACAATTTTACACTGGCTTAGTTTCTTATTAATAGATCCATTATCTGCTTATTTTGTTGTTGTTTATTGTTACTAATTCAAATTAGAAAGTCAAGTCAGCTAATTTAGAAGCACATTTAAAAACTGCTGAGCAAAGGGCTGTGAACATCATGTTGAAAAAGTGCTTTACCGGTAAAAATCAAGCCCTTCATCAAGTGGCACTCATCCACTAGTGGACCACTTTTCATTTCATATGGCATAAATAAATTAAAATTAACATAAAATTTAAAAGAAAAACAATTAAAATGGAAGTGAGTCATGAACATCGAAGGACATAATGAAGTCTATTTTTGAACTTACAGAAACGTAAAAATTAAAAGGCACTGATGTACATCAGGGAGCCATAATAGCAAATGCTCAGTTGGCTTTATCTTTAAACATCAAGCAGGAACAGTTCATCTCAGTTCATTTCAAATGTATTTTACATGCTGTCAAATCAGCAATGTTGCCTTATGGTGCTTTATACTGTAAGCTAAAGAGCCAAAAGTATTAAAAATTAAAAAACAACCCAACAATCGCATGATCCCCTATGAGCAAGCACTAGGTGACAGTGGGAAGGAAGAACTCCCTTTTCAAAGGGAGAAATGTCATCCAGGGGAAGGGTGGATTTTTTTGTTGTTGAAGTTGCATGTTTTTCTGTGTTCCTATGTTGAGTGTTTTCTCTTTGCAGTAATGCATGCTTTTATTATATTTATTATGGACTTGTCCCGGAGAGACTCTTCCCCCTCCTGATCACTAATTGGACACACCTGGGAGGGCACAGGGACTGCGCCTTGGAGAGAGTCGTCGGGTGGTAACGGCGATACATCACGGACTTAAGGACTGTGTTGGGGGGACCGAGCAGCTCGACGGTGAGAGGAGATTATGGCAGAGTGGTTGGAAATGAAAAGAGGAAGAACACCGTCAGTGGGGAATTAAGAGGCGACGGGACGGCATTCAAAACCAGTGTTGGTCAAGTTACTTGAAAAAAGTAATTAGTTACTAATTACTGATTACTTCTCCAAAAAGTAATCCCGTTACTTTACTGATTACTTGTTTTCAAAAGTAATTAGTTACTTAGATACTTTTTTAAAACATTATGCACAACCTGAATATGTTATAAACCAATAGACCTTAGCCCAATTCTATTCTTAATGCTTAATCCATCATATAAAATTGAATCAAATGAAAAGCCTCTTTTTAAAAATTGATTTATGAGTTTAAATCTTTTAATCTTATGCCCATTGCATTAAGCAAAAAATAAATGATATGCAACAGTCTTTGACTTGAAGAAATTGTTTAACATTTAAACCTATTTTCTACATATTCCTGGATATAAAATAAAATACTGTTTTGTGTTTACACTATTTCAAATAGATGCAAGTAAAACACAGCAGAAAATAAATAAAATCAAAGATTTAGTGGCACTAAGTCCTGTCGCTCTTAAATCTATTTTCACCTGTTTAGCAGGAGTGGGGCAGGTGGAGGTTTGCCCAGTGTCGCAGCAGTTGTGTCAGTGGGGGGATCCGTGGATTTCTCTGTAAATTTCAAATTCCCGTGGCAGCATGCTAGGTGCTTGCTCAGATTTGAAGTTTGATTTTTTGCTGTAGAAAGAAATTTCTTCCCACGCAGAGTGTACAGCGGACGCTAATGTTTTTGTCACTTTTTACGGACAAAAACTTAAATGTAAGTACGTCCAAGCTTTAAACGCTGCATAGTCGTATTTTCTACCGCACTCCATATTATCCATTGTTGATATACACACATCTGCTGCTGCCACGGGCGTCGCACGTGCTCAACAAATGATTAAAATGGAAGTGAGTCACGAACATCAAGGACATAATGAAGTCTATTATTGAACTTACAGAAATGTAAAACTTAAAAGACACCAAGGTACAT
>VUQG01012279.1:2926-26389 GCA_015106755.1 Etia nguti
GATAAATGATGATTTTTTTTATTTTTTTTTTTTTTTTTTTTTATAGCTGAAGCATTTTCAACCAGTTGATGAGACATTTGAGGAAATGATGACCTCTATATCAAACGAACCCCGTGTGTTAAACTTAGTTTCCGCTGAAGCAAATGACAGATTTTGTGGTGATAGCCTTTGCCAGGTTCTTCTTAATGGTTTGTCTGCAATGGAAGTCATTTCAAAACAAATGTCAGCTCTTCTTGATGACCTCTGTGAGCAGTGTCCCAGATTCTGGTTTTTGAGTGAAGGGGAAGTGATGCAAATACTCTCTTTGGACCCAACACCTTTTGAATTTCAACCCTTTGTGCAAAAATGCTTTAAAGGGGTACATTTGCTTGAAGTTGACTGTGGAATACCAAGAGATGGTGATTCTATAACTGAGTGCCAAAGGCGGGTGAAGGTGCTGGGTATTTTTGGCAGCCTCCAAGAACATGTTGCCTTTCAGTCTCCTCTAGAACCAAATGCAGATGCCTTAAAGTGGTTTTGTAACTTTGAGAAACAATTTAAGTTGACCATGGTGCAGCTTCTGACGCAGTGTGCTGCTGTGAGAAAACAGCCCGAGCCATCCAGTTACAATTTCCCAAGTGACTCGAAAGCTAGAGACAACCAGCTCCCCAGTGCAGTAGCTGTGCTGGGCCTGCTTTCTGAATATCCTCTTGAGTGCCTTCTGGTGGTGGAAAAGGCAATGTGGTGCAGTGTTGTTCTACAAGCTTTCCAAGAATCAAGCTCAGTGAAGTTCAGCACCATAAAGGCACATACCTCCGCAAAGCTGAAAGACCTTAGCCATTATATAAGAGATGGAGTCACAGGGTCTAAAAGTGGAACTCAGGTTTCCAAGTACACAATGATGTGTCTGCGTACTTTACTGCAGCTTACAATGAGTCATGACCAGCAACTACATCGACTCATGGATGTTCCGTGTGTGCGGGAGTCATCTTTTGAATGGCTGAGTTGTATGAAATATTATATTAACTCAGAGGAGAATAATGATCCAACATGCTTTGTAGATATTTTGGGCCATCGAATCCAGTACAGCTTTGAATACTCTGGCCCAGGAGAGTGGGAGATGGTGCATACCCCTTGCACAGACCGGGCAATGCTAGGGATTCTCATTGCTCTGACAACCTACAGATGTTGTTCTGTGGGTGGCCCTTCCATGTCTGGAAAGAAAAATACTGTGATCCAGTTAGGAAAAGCGCTGGGGCGACAGGTTGTCCTAAAACAGTGTTATCCAAGCATGACGCCTCGTGTTATTCAGCGGATGTTGGTTGGGGCCCTTCAGGCAGGGGCATGGCTTGTGTTGAACTCTGTGGACTTGCTAACACACAGTGATCTGTCAATACTAGGACAGCATCTAGTTGACATACACCAGTCCTTCAACATGTTAAGAAGAAATAAAAAGGAGAGGCTGAATTGTGAGACACAGATAAAAATTTCTGATGGGGTCACGGGGTTCACAAATGCTACTGAGTCAGAATGTCACATGACACTTGCAGGAAAACGCATTTCTGCCAGCCTCAGCTATGGATGTGTTGTCATCTCATCAAAAGGAAATATATCCAGGGTTCCTGAAAGTCTGCGATTTGCTACAAGATCTGTTGCATTAACACATCCAGATTACAGGATAATGGCAGAAGTAGTGCTGACTTCCATTGGTTTTTCAGACGCCATGTCGTTAAGTCAACGTCTGGTGTCCCTCATTAGCCTGGCTCAAGAGTCCCATTGTCTACCTGATCTTTTCTCTGACAATGACAGCTGCTTTCTTGTTATCCTGCAAAAGATCATCTCAGCTTCTGAAAGACATTTGCAGCAGATTGTAAGGGAACGAGAAAATTCAAAGGAGTCCAAAGATTCACTTGACACTGATCTTATGTCGTCACAAAATGAGCCTATCAAACCTTTTGAGGAGGACGGAAGGAAAACTGAAAAGCCTCCAAAGTCACACCATTGTTATTTGACGGTTGTACAAAGTTTAATTGAAGAGGAAGCGATTGTCAGAGCCATTCTTTCTGTCTTGCTGCCCGAGAAGAAAGCCACCTCACAGTTCTATATCCTTTTCAAAGATGCTTTCCCTATAGCATGCCAGTTTCCACTTGTCCAACAATTTATTGAAGAAGCTGAAAAGAACCAACTTCAAGATGCACTTAGAGAAGAATTACAACAAAAACACTTCTGTTGTGAAACAGACATCATTTGCAATGCTCTTACACTCTACCAGACCATGAAATTGTCTCAGGCAGTTATGCTTATAGGGCCCCCCGGTAGCGGAAAGACCACCTGTTACACTGCTCTGACTGGAGCCCTGAATAGCCTGGCTGCTAAGACAGTGGAGTTGGTTTTTGACAAGGACAATACGATTAAAGCAGGTTCTCCACAGGTAGATCAAAAGATATCTGTTTCAAACTGGAGCTTTGTTGACACTTTAGTCTTATTTCCTAATGCTATGTCCCATGATGAGATATTTGGCTGCTTCTGTGAAAAGAGAGGATGGATAGATGGAGCTCTGGCAAAGGTGCTGAGAGATGCAGGACGACGTGAGCATGCAAGCTTTAAACTCTGCAACAATGAGAAAAAAACTGATGAGACAGTAATAGTGAAGTGGCTGGTAATGGATGGGGAGCCTGTGGGGCAGCCCGGCTGGTTAGATTACCTAACCACGCTGTGCAGTTCTCAGGATGCATTTTTGGGTCTGTCGTCAGGTGAGACATTGTTGTCTCAGTCAAAACTAAAGCTGCTTATGGAAGTCACTGACCTATGCAATGCAAGCCCCTCTGCAGTGACTCGCTGCAGCCTTGTTTATGTCACAGGAGATGATCTGTGGAAGTCTGTGTGGAAGAGTGAATTAGATGCTCTCTCCTTTAAATACAGACTAGATCACAGAATTGTGAAAATGTGGAATCACCTGGCTGAAGATCTTTTCTCTAGCACCCTTTATTTGCTTGGGCAAAGGAGTTTGACCTCTGCAATCCACACTGAAAAAAAATCTTGCAAAGCCCCCACATACGGACTACAAGAAATCATGTCATTTGTCAGGATTCTGCGCGCCCTCCTACAACATTTTGGGAAAGAAGTAGAAAAGCCTGAGTCAGTGGCACATATCGACACAAGAGGTAAAATAACTTCTCACAAATGTAAAACCTTGTAAGCATGGCATAATTATGTTACTTTTACAAAAATGTCATCTCTTTCCCCACTACCACATATGCCTCCACCAGCCACAGGTGCCCAAAGTAAGCAAGAGCAGCTCAGCAGAAACATTTTTCTCTTGGCTTATATCTGGGGATTTGGCGGTCGCCTCCATTCTCGGTAAGATTTTTTTTTTAATTAAATTTTTTACTTGGTCACACATTATATATTTACACATATTTAGTTCTACTACCGCCTGTGCATATTACACTCTGTAACCAGTGTTCTTCATATATTTCTGTTTTTATTTAGCCACTGGCCACAGTTTGATTTATTAGCCCGCCAAGTGCTCTTTACTTGCAGATACAAAATTGTGGTCCCTGATGAAGTCAGTGTGTATGAACACTTTTTTAGTATCGACACTAAGATGTGCCCCAAGAATACGCTGTCAACAGGCTCTGTCATCCCAATGGTTTGTACTTGACATTGTACCTACTGTACTTAGAATACATACAGTATTTGTCGCTGCTTTTGAATATTTAAAGGTGTCTCAAATGTTTTTCATAGTACAGGAAATACACATATCTCCTGAACCTCATGTTGGAGGCAAAGCAGCCAGTTTTAGTTTCTGGAGAGCCTGCCTCTGGAAAAACCACACTGTGCCAAGCTGTGCTGAGTTTTGACAAGCCGCACATTAACCTACCAGCCAGTCCACTTCTGAGCTCCAGAGACTTGCACACTATACTGAAAAGCATCAGATGCCAGAAGAACTGTAAAGAGACTACTGGCTTCGTGGCAAACCAGCCACGCCTGTTTTTGTTTGTTGATGATTTACATGAAGCCCCCTGTGGTGAGTAAAAAATGTATGTGATTCAGTTTGAACCAGATTTTGTGCAGTGTGAATCTTTATATTGTCATTATGCCTGTCATTTTTGTTCATAGACGTCTGTGGAACGTCTTCAATGGCTCTAGAGACACTAAGACAGAGTATTTCAAAAGGAGAGATTCTAACATTTGACACCTACAGCTTCAAGTTGTTACAGTCTGGAACTATCAGCTACCTGGCTGCATGCTGTATATCTGGATTGGATAATCCCCACAGCGGTGTTATATCCCCACGGCTCTCACGCCTGTTTTCTATCTTTGTGCTTGATGGCGTATCCCCAGACATTTTAATGTCTATCTATTCTCCCTGGCTAAGAATCTGGCTCAGTGAAATGCCACTTAATAGGCACATTGGTGAGGATATGTCATCTTGCATTGTCACTGCTACTAATGAGCTGTATCATGCAGTAAGTGACAGATTTCAGCCCTCTGTGCAGAGGCCTCATTTCATATTTTCCTATCGTGATCTTCAGAAGGTGTTTCAGGGGATGTACCTATGGAGGTCTGTAATCTCAAACAAGGAGAACAAGGAGGATTCACAACCAAGCTTTCCTCCAGCATCGGTTCTCAACATAGTACAGGTGTGGATGCATGAATGCATGCGTACTTTCAGTGACAGGTTGTGCTCAGAGGATGATAGAAAAACTGTTGTGTCACTCATAACGAAGACAGCAGCAACACATTATGGAACGAAACTGGCTAGTGAAATTGATGGGGACAGTCAGCCAGCAGGTCAAAATACAGACCCTGTAGATCTGCCTAAAGATCTACAGCAAACCCAATTGCACAGCGCATTAACTAAACCTGAAAACATTCGTCAGCAACCACAGATTCTTCAGCATCTGGAAGACACGATGTCACAGCTTGCGTATGGTCCTGATCTCTCTGAGGCCCTTAAGTCGATAAAACAGCAACAATATTTTAAATTTAGCTCTTCTTATAAGGAGCAAGACCTTGATGCACTAGTGCGAAAGCTGTGTGTACTCACGGACAGAAAAGAAGAAGGCGAAGGACCTGACTGCAGCATCACAACCAAATACATTGTACACAGACAGAGGGTGAGTCAGTTGTTACACATTATCAGGGCTTTGCTGCTACCTCGAGGTCACGGAGTGCTGATTGGCTCAGATAGGGGGACAGGCCGCAAAACCACTGTGCGTTTAGCTGCCCACCTTACAGGCTATGAGTTATTGGAGATACATGCTGGTAATGAAAATAATCTTCATGAAATCCTGAAAAAAGCTGGGAATCAGACTAGGTCGGATGGAATCCATGTCATCATACTGGTCCATGAGGAAATCAGCCAGTCTGTCAGAGAAGAATTACTGGTACTGATGGCTCACAGTGCCTGTCCAGCACTCTACACCGACGAAGAGCTGAGGGACCTTGTTTCTAGAATGACTGCAGCAAAATACTCAAGAAGATATCTTATGGACAACTGGATGTTTGAGAAGTAAGAGGAAAAAACAGCTGATCTATTGCTCATCATGTTAAAGCTAGATTATCACCACTCAAAACAGACCTAAATACATTTGGCATAGTCAGTGTCAACTTAAATGTACTTACAATACAGTATGTAGAGTGATGGTGTATGTTTATGTAATGTTAGACTTAATCACTAATAACATTCAGTTAAACTGTAGATTTGGAGAAAGCATTTATTGATTGATTGATTGATTGAGGGATATATTGGAAAAAATGTTTTGCAGTTTGTTTTACAGCCAGTGTGTGTAAACATTTAAACCACGTGTACTGTTTTTCTTTTTTAACAAAGGCGTTTGAGTCAAGTCCACAGAAATGTCCACGTATTCCTGCTAATGCCATACACCATGTCAGAAAGCACTGACATACCTTCCAAAAATGAAGACCAAAGCTGGGTTGTAAGTATTTTCATTGAAACCTTTGCCTTTATTTCATACCAAAAAACCTCAAATACTAAACTACTTTTAAAAGTCCGCAGTGTGGCCAAAAGAGCTAACAATTTGTTTCTAATTTAATTTGCCCATTATTTGTTGTACAGGGACAAATGGCCAAGGGCCTCGGGCACAGCTGTTGTGTAGAAGTGTACCAGCCGTGGTCTAACCAGTCTTTGGTGGATGTTGCTGTTCAGTGCCTCAAAACAAGCCCTTATAAAAGTGAGACACAACACCAGGATTCATCTAAACCCCTGCTTTTCTTTTTTTCTCTTGACCGTAGCGAGACATTACCTTTGTCCATTTCTTTTTATTAAGTGGTTCGAGAACGCTCAGAGGCCAGCCTGTCTGTGGCAATGGCAGGGATCCATCGGTCTGCATACCAGTATGCTTCTGTCCTTCTAAGGACTCAGCCTTTCAGTCCTCGGACTTATATGGAGTTCATTTCCCACTTTGGTTACCTCTGCAGCCACCTGCACAACCAGTGCCAGGACAAAGCCAACAGGTACCTCTGAGACCAGGAGGTTTCCCTCTTTTCCTTCCTTTATCTCCATTGTTTGATGTTCTGCTACACATATAACAACACATTTGTGAAAATTTTTCTGTGAGCAG
This sequence comes from Etia nguti, assembly GCA_015106755.1. NCBI lineage: Eukaryota > Metazoa > Chordata > Actinopteri > Cichliformes > Cichlidae > Etia > Etia nguti. The sequence continues at coordinate 9,496 of VUQG01012279.1, forward strand.
CTTTTTTCTGTTAAAGCCAATTTATAGTTGGTACAAAAAGCACAAATTTATTGCAAAACTGCACCATAGACTACATCCTCTACAAAATGTCACACAGCTACATTAATCACAGTAACCAAAACCAGCAGGGCAACATCCTGTTATGTTTTAAACAGAAATGACCATGTTTGTCCGCAATAAAATTTATATATATATTTTTTTTAGAATTGCTGCTGCTGTGTCTCGTTTGGATGCAGTGAACAACGAATCCATGCAGTGTAAAAAGCACTTAATAAGTGTGCAGAAGATGGTTTCTGAAACACAGCAGGTAACGTGGAGAACTTTAGCATGTACTATTTTAGTGGTTGGTCTGCCTGTCTACATGTGTGTTCATAACACTTCCAATGCTTATGGAAGGGGTGAAGAATGTACTGCACATCAGGGAATATTTTAAAAATGTAGTTTTAAAGAACACGTTATGCTGAAGTAACATCAGCTAATATTTCAGTTTAAATATGCAGCATGCAGTTTATAGCATGTCTGCAGCAAAAAATTATTTGTTTAACTACATACATGCCACGTTTCCCTCCTCTCTGTCCTTCAGCGTGAGAAAGAGCTCCTTCAAGCTGTAGAAGATCATAAGAAACTGTTTGAGGAAGCCTGTGAGAAGTGCACTGCAGAGGAAAAACAACTGCGTTACCTGGAAGAACAGATTAATCAGGCTCAAAAACAGGTCAACTTATCTTCTTTTTGTTACAATAAGTGCATCCAAATCCTTTAAATAATTCAAAGCATTTCTTCACCCGTTATAAAATACTTTTTCTTCCATTTGAGGTAGTTTGACGGAAAAAACTGATAACATTTAATAGAAGTGTCGCACAAAAATGAACTTCACATGCAATTTATTTTCCCCAGATAAAACCCGCATTCTTGTCAGGCCTTCAGATTCTTAAGTGTTTGCATCCATCGGATGTGGAGGAAGTGCGCCACTACAGAGACCCACCTGTGGGAGTCGTGCAAGTCATGGATGCTATTTGTTTGCTTTTTAGTCATCCACCAGGCTGGGAAAGTGCTAAACAACTTCTTTCACAAGCTGACTTTTTCCAGGTGGGAAGAAAAATGTATTGTAGCAAATTTTTTATAGATTTCACTGATTGTAGTGGTCAGTGAATTAAACAGAGTATCACAAGCGGGTAAAGATAAATCTGAAGTTGTGCCATCATTTATCAGTTTGTGTAGTTATTTTCCAGTTTCTTTGTCAATGTAGCTTTGAGGCTTTAATCTTACTGTCTTGCTAACGTCTCCTTGTGCAGGAGCTGGAATATTTTGACCGCTACAACCTGACGAATGAACAGCTGCAACAGCTTGGACAGATAGTTCACAGTCCACAGTTTGTGCCTGAGGCTGTGCGAGAGGTTAGTAAGGCCTGCGAATCCCTCTGTCGATGGGTCCAGGCTGTGTATGAGTACTGCTGTGTTCAGCAGCGAGTGTTGCTAAAGCAACAGTTGGAGGTGCAGGCTGCAGAGGCGAGAAGTCGGTTGAATCGAGCCAAGCAGCGCAAGCAGGAGGCGTACAGCTCACTGGAGGCCATTAAGTTTCATCTGCAGTGTGTTAAAAATGACCTGATGGAACAACTGATGCTGCTACACGAAGCTGAAAGTGCAGAGCAAGAAGCTTCTGCATGTGCTGGGCAGTGTGAGACGTATGTCAAAGTTTGGAGGGCTGCTGCTCAGGTAATTCGCAAACATTGTGCATCACTTGAACATTTAACATACTTATTTTTGTATTTTTCTTTATTGTAAATGATTTTTTTTCCATTTTCTGCCCAGGACACAGAGTTACGTAATCAAAACGTGCCAGGAGACGCCCTCCTCTTGGCTGCTATCATCTCGTATTTAGGCCCTTTTGGACCTGATACGCGCACAGAACTGCTGCGCAAGTGGCAGACACTGTGCCAGACAGGAAGCATCGACATAAACCCCAACGATCCCAGAACCTCTCTGTTTACACAGCTAGACACTGTACCTGGTTCCACATCTCTTGGTTTTCCCATCCCTGTAACTGAGAGGTTGCAGTTGCCTTTGGGTCAGGCATTAGGGATGAATGAGTGGCAAACTGAAGACACTCTCTCTGCCAGACTGGTGGTTAAGCTGTTGCTGTGTGGCTACAGAAGTACCTACATCCAGCACTGGCCTCTACTGGCAGACAGCCAGCAACATCTGGAGATGAATTTTCAAAACAGGCTCATCACAGGTATGTGCCTACATTTTCAAAATGGATAACTACACACGTAGCATTTACTTTGACCAGCCACAACATTAAAACCACCCGACTATTATTTTGTAGGTTCCCCTTATTCAGTTAAAACAGGATTGATTCATTTAGGCATGAACTCCAAAAAACCTCTGAAGGTGTGCTGTGGTATTATCTGTTAGCTTTTTTGCAGAAGACCATTAGATTCTGTAACGTGTGAGATGGGGCCTCCATGAATTGCACTTGCTGTTTTACAAATCCCACAGATGTTTGACCAGACTGGATGAGTCACGACCTTGAACACTTTTGGGACATTGATCAAAGTTGAAGTTATTGAAATGTATATTTTGTATGAGCATGCTGAAAGAGGCAATAGGAAAGATTGTCACCATGAAAGGGTGTACGTAGTGTAAACAGCATTTATGTAGGTTGAATGTGCAAAAGTAATATCTGCATGATTACAATCTCAGCTCTTCCAGCACTGCACATAGAAGGCAGAGGCTCTACTGGCGTGCTACCTTCTTTTAGTTCAATATGCTGCCATCTCATCCCCAGGTAGATGGTAAATGGCATTCATCAGACCAGCTCTTCTGCTCTTGCTCTATTGTTTAGTTCCAAAACTTATGTGTCTAGTGTAGGTGCTTGTGTATAGGGATCAACATGGACAACATGGACATGCATTAGCTAACAGGAGGTTGTGCACAGAGTGATCCCACAAGACTTGCTTTTCTGGAGACTCTTTTATCTAGCCATCACAGTTTGTTTGTTAGAATGTAATGCATGCATTTTTTTATACTCTGACACATCAGTTTTAAGAATCGACTGTTTACTTTCTGCCTAATATACTCCATCCCTTGACAGGTGACACAAGATAAGCGATGTTACTCACTTTCCCTGTTAGTGGTTTGATTGCTGTGGCTGATTGTCTCATCCACTGCATGCTTGTTACCCTCTTTATTTCTATACAAAGACTGTGTTCATAAGTTTTAAATCACACAGCTCAATGTAAGACAGTGTCTGAATTGTATTGGACCAGTGCATGATAAATATCTGCTCAACAGAAAAGAACACAAAGCTTGAGGAAGAAATAGATTTTGGGATGGTAATTTGTGCAGATGACGTGGAACTGGTGCGCAAGCTGGACCAGGCTGCTGAGAAAGGTGACTTAAGAAAAATATAAGTGAAAGCTGAAAGTGATAGTCTGTTTTTTCACACTAATAATCATTTTTAATCTTTTGTTTTGTAGGTTTGAGAGTACTGGTTACTCATGTGGAGCGTGCAATCGCTAGTCCTCAATTCCTGGCCAAGTTGGCACGTCCTGCTGGATGTTACTTTCCAGGATTAAGTCAACCTATTCAGATGGTCCATCCTGAGTTTTGTCTCTTCCTCAGCACATGTCTGCCGATTAAACTACTTAACAGTGGTTAGTTTAAATAGTGGCGACAATTTAACTTTACACCAGATTTCTTTCCTGATTTTATTTGTAGAGCAAGTAAAATAAATGTATAGACATTTGTCTTGGTTAACACCAAATGTTAATATAGAGACTAGGTAAACTAGATCCTCCTCTGGAAAGTCCGTTTTTAACTTTTAGTTAGTAGTTGTCTTATTCTTGTTCTGTAGGGATCCATCCATCTATCTTGGCTCAGGTACGTGTGGTTGACCTCTCTCTGAGCTCAGAAGACATCCCAGAGCTGATGCTGACACAGCTGCCGCAGCCTGAGTGTGAAGAGCTGCTGATTCAACACTTGCAATTCCAGAATTACAAACAGGAGCTGCGGGAGAAACTGGCCACAGAGGAGGTGACTAGACCAGCCTTTTGCATCATACTGATGTCAAGTGACTTACCTTGTGTTAAACAAAACAGTATTGCCTGTAAGGTAGTTTAAAACCCAATCCATCATGGCCATATAAGGAGCCTGCTTATGCTGTAGTTCTTCTGAAAATTGTGCATTTCATATCATGTCATGTTCATGTTATCAGCTGAACACATTCAAGCAGAATATTTAGTCCTGACTTTTATTGTCCATTTTATCACTGGTATTGTACCAGTTGTGTGCTGAATTTTCAAGGTTGGTTGTATTTTTTTCAGTCAAACTGACAGTGTCACCTTTAGGTTGTACCTGAAAGTTTTGTTATGTTAAATTTAATAGTTTTTTTTCCGATTCTCTTCTTAGGACGCTCTAATGGGTTACATCCTGCAGTCCAACACTGTCCTGCTGCAAGACCCGGATTTTCTTCCCCGTGTAAAAGTTTGTCAAGAAGTGACGAAGAAGCTGCAGGATGAGATCAAGCAGCTGAGGGAGCAGCTGGAGCACCATGAGTCCCTGCTGGCAGTGCCTCGCCACTTAGTGAGGCTGAGTGCTGCCCTCTACCAGACCCTCCAGGCTGTGTCCAGTCTTTCCCCTGCCTACTATTTCTCCCTAGGTGGCTTCATCACTGTGATGCAAGAAGCTTTCACTGGAAAGGGCAGAATAATAGGGAAAGTTCCAGGGAGCATAATACAAGAGTTGATAAACATGATGGTAGTCAAAGTGCTGGTACAATACACGCCTTGTCTTTTCAAGACCCATGCTGCTGTTCTGAAGCTGCTTGTGTCTTTGGCCCTGCTCCAGCACAACCAGCTGTGCTCTGAGGGTGAGAGGTTGGCCTTCCTCATAGGCCTTGGAGACACACAGCATCCTGGGACTCATTCACCATCCACCATCGCTGATCTTCCCAGCTGGATTTCCCCACTTATCCACTCAGAGCTACTTTGCTTGGAAAAGATTCCTTCATTCAGAGGCCTGATTGCCTCACTCTGTGCTTCCCCCAAGCAATGGCAGGAGTACCTTCACTTTCCTTCCTCTACAGTGTTAGGGCCCATTCCCTGTCGTTCTCACTGCCATCTCTCTTTGCTGCAGCGGGCTCTCCTCTGGAAGACCATGATCCCCGACTGCCTGGAGGGACTAGCAGATGCCATAAATGCCTGTCAACTCTGCCTGCCTGAAAAAAAAATGGAGACTGAAGCCCCTCTCATCGGGAACCCAGAGGCATTCTCACAGTATCTGGTCAAACATAAGGAGCCCATCATTCTTACGTTGCCCAATCCAAATAGAGATATGCAGATAAGCATTGAGCCTCTTTGTTTAATAAACCAATTGGCCAAATGTGTACCAGGAGAAAAAAAGGTGACAGCACAGTTTTTAAAAAAAATATCTGCCATTATAGAGTAACACCTGTAATACAGCGCTTGATGCATTTTTTCCTCTGCTTTAGGTTCAGGTGACAGTCCTTTCCTTTTGGGCCCTGTGTGACAGAAATCACTTCCTTTCAATGCTGGACAAAGCTGCTAATGATGGCCACTGGTTGGTGTTTAACGACAGTCATCTGTTGGAACAACTGGATGATGAAGTAGTGGCTAAACTCGGTCATTTAATCTCTTCAGTCAGAGGTAGGGGGTAAATCAAAATCAGTTTAAATTTATTTATAAAACTTGTCTAGTCTTTATGTTTGTGGATTCCTCTGCCTACTTATGTGCCTGTCATCCTATTATACAGAGAAGCCTTGTCTGATTCACCCCTGCTTCCGATTGTGGTTTATAACTCAAGAAAACACATCACACCTCGTACCAGGTAGATCTATTATGTTGCTGCTTTTTTCAAATATTCATTTCCATCTGTTCTATTTTACTCTAAATGTGACCCTAATTCATGAAATAAAGATCTTGTTGTACTGAAGCATACTTTGAAGCATACTTTTGTCTCGACAGTGAAGAACTGTTAGTCCATTCGTGTTGAAGATTAAAATGTAACTCTGTACTTTTTAACACTTCCAACTTTTTACAGAGTTATTTTCCACAGGTATATGTAAAAAATTCCTAAAGTGAAACTTTATGGTTATGGTTTGTTTTTAGTGATAGAGTGCTTTATGTAGGTTGGCAGTGACCAAAAGGTTCACTTATACATTTCGTTTCTCCTATGCTCCTTTTCTAGTGTGTAGTATTGGCTGGCGTGCTGGAAATGTGTGTTATAAATGTGCTTTAAGAAAAACAGCTACTTAGTTCTGCTCTTGTTGTGATAATCATAATGATTGAAATTATTGTCTTTATTTTTAAACAGCGTCAGTGCGAATGTGTGCTCTGCATCTGGCCTGTGACTCTTCTTGGGATCTGAAGGAGGAGCTGAGCTGTTCTTTGCGACAGGTGGCATCCGTCAGTCCACCACAGTCGGGTGTCATGGCTGACAACAAGTCACTCCTCCGCTGCGCTGTCTTTCACTCTGTCTTGGTGCAGCGACAGACCTATAAGTACTTAGGCCAAGGAAGAATCTATCGCTGGTAAGGAAGTAAATATGCATCGTATAAATTGTTTATTTAGAATCTAAATAAATGTATACATTTTTTTCTTGTGCACTTGGACTCTTTTTTTCTTTTTAAGGAGTCAGGATGACCTTCGTGCTTTAGTGGATGCATATATTCATGTTGCGGGTCTGTGCCATGACAAGACCAAGGTTTTGCAATATTTAGCAGGTGAAGCAATATGAAAATATAAAACCGGGCCCCTAAATCAGCCGCTGCTCGATTTAATTAACTTTTGCTTTCCATTCATAGTCAGTCTAGTGTATGGTGGCCATGTGACAGACTCTGCAGATTTGGAGGTGCTGGAGAACGTTGCCAAGACCTGCTTCCCTACAGTTTCACGTCACTTGAACAGCGGACCGTACATCCTTTCAAAACTTGTCAGAACTTCTGGTCACTCTGGTAACTAAAACAGTTTTCTACCAATTTAACTAACATGGCACTATTGACGCGCAATGGTTCCATTTTTTCTTTAAAGCTTTCAGACAAGGTGAGTACTGCTGCATGAATACTGCACCAAAATGACACTGAATTCCTGACTTAGAACTGGGGTGTGTGTGTGTGTGTGTGTTTGTATGTGAGAAAGTTTTTCTGTTGGCTGTTCTGTGTAAAATAGATTTGGGATGTTTTATGTCCTCAGATTTGTCCGGACAGCTGCAGGTCGTGGAGCAGGGTCTCTGGGAATCAGCAAACATCAGCGAGCCCGTGGTGCTGGGCTTCAGTGCCGACATAACAACTGAGATAATCAAGATCAACAGCTACAACATGACCATGTTACTGTGGACCTCGCAAACCCCCCTTCGATCAGTAAGGTGTTTTAGCACCAAAGAAAAGCAGCTTGCTACGCTGCCAGGATTCAGCCATGCCAGAGACAGACTGGAGGGTCTGAAGCGTGACCTCAAAAGCAAGAATGAAAGTGCAGTAACAAATGCAGGAGCTCTTCCTCGCGGTCCTGTGCGTGACTTCCTCCAGGCTGAGTGGGATGATCTCATTGATTCGGTGTCCTTGCTCCTCTCACAGCTGCAGCAGCCTGTTCATTACTCGCTGACCTTCGCTTGCCTCCTCAAGCTCACTGACTTGTCTGGCTTGGAGAGGAGGGCAGAGTTGCTCAGTGCTTATCTGTGGCACCATGATGCTTCAGATCCACCTGGTGCTTATCGACTATCTGCTTTTAAAAATGCCAGAGGCCTGCTGGTGGCAGTGATGAGAGAGGCTGCTCAAGTAAATCGTAAATATATCACTGATATAATTCTACAGTTCCAGGTAAAGCATTCAAATAAAATTATAGTAAACACTTATTTCCTCACCACTAAAATTGTTAGTAAGAATAATAAGCTCTGATGTTCTTGTCCACACAGGTTCTGTCTTACAGCACATACCCCGTCTCACTTCCTCTGGATGCTGTGTATTTGTGTGGCCTGGAACTTAAAGGGGCATCATGGGATACACAGCTGCGAGTCCTAGAGGACACAGTCTCTCCGCAGTCTTGCTCAGTGCCACTTCTTTGTGTTAAAGCTGAAGTCAGGAGCACGAACATGTCCCAAGAGACAGCCCCTTGTAAAAGTTCATATTTAATGGATAACAGGAATGTTCACTGTGCAGGCGTTGTTCCTTTAACTACCCCTCAGGTACCAATCTACCACTGCCCACTCTATCTGGACAAAGGGTTGGAGAGTGGAAACTCAGGACTGGCTGATGTTAACATTATCACAAAAGTCCCCCTTCATACCAAGCTAGATCCTCTTCTGTGTAGTTTGAGAAGGGTGAGACTAGTGAGCAGACTCTGACTGTACTCAGTGGCCTTATCTTCTGTGATTGTTAAATGAACTGATGCAAAAATTGTAGTGTACAGTATGTCATGAGGACTGATGCTCCTGTGATTTTATGTGAACCTTCAAATAAATTTATAATTCCACTTGTCCACATGTCTCTTCATTCTTGTACTGTATAAAAAATTGAATTTACTTTTTTGGAAAAAAAACTTTAATATAGTGATTATTTCAGTTTCACGCTGTCTTCTGTTCTTTTGGATGACATTCCCTAAAATAGTTAAAAGTACTTTTCTGAATAAAATGTGACTCAATCTGTAGATGGCAGACGCACAAAAGTACACACAGTAGCCATAAGCATAAATATGTTTATGCCAGAATATTTATATTTATGCAGCATGTAAAAAGTTTTGGGTTTGGTTACCGATTACTAAGCAAATCCTTTCTTTTAATTTCTCTCTTTAGGTAACATGGACAGGCACCACTATGAAGCATTTGAGAAATTTGGCAATAATACTTTTTTGCTACACCTTGACAACGGGAGGGCGTGAGTATTTCTGTTCTGTATGTGTTGCTCATATACTGGCCAGAGGTGCTGGTCAGACTTTAACTTTGACATAGCTGACTCTGGATCTGTCATCTTTTGCAGATTTGGGCGTCACTCCAAAGATGAGCCTTCGATCCTAACTCCCTTAAAACAGTGCTGCAGGTACAAACCAGACTATCACATACATGTAGTGAATTACTCACACATCAGGTTAATATTCAGTTCAGTTCAGTTTTATCTATACAGCGCCAAAATACAACAACATGGTGCTTTATATTGTAAAGATAAAGACTCTACCGTAATAGAGAAAACCCCAACAATCAAGATGACCCCTGATGAGCAAGCATTGGCAGCAGTGGGGAGGACAAACCCCCTTTTAACAGGAGCAAACCTCCAGCAGGACCATCCTCAGGGAGGGGCAGCCATCTGTCGTGGCTGGTTGGGGTTGAATGGAGGGAGACAGGACAAAGTTCCTTGGCTTAGTTCAGAAAGTGTGAGAGAACACTCACCTTGGCCATCAGATGCTGTTCCTTTCTTTTTATTCATCCTATTCTCTTACCCAGTCATTTCTCAATTTTGAAACATCCCAACGTAACTTCCTTTTTCCATCCATCTTTTGTTTTTTAAACTTTGCTGTCTCTCCAGAATCCGTCGGTCCACTTGGCTACGCCTTCGTCTCCTGTCTTTGCCTCAGTATCGTTTAAGCGATGTTATGAGAGCGTCGCTTTTTCGTGATCCCCTTCACAAGGTGGCCCCACTTCTGGCAGAGCCCCACCTTACGGCTTTAGATCGACGTTTGAAAACTGTCCTAGGAACTGTAAGTCGCTGTCAAAAGCAGCAGAAAAGAAATGGCAATGGTGAAGATGTCTTCTACGATGACACGGCTCTCTGAAAGACGTGGCCGCTCCCTCCCGTTAGAGCAGTCTCACTTACCTGTCACATTATATCTGTTTATTTTCATACTTCTGCACCATGATGGCGGGAGTTCAGAATTATAAAACAGCATTTATAGGAGCCATATAAATTTAAAACCCACTTTGATTAGCAACTGTCAGACACATGAGGATAAATCATTAACACAATGTAATGCAGTATTATTGTCACAAAATAGGATATAATTTTTAGGAGGCTAGCTAGTCAGTTCCCTGTAATATTATGTGTCCTTCTGGTCTTTGGGCCTGCCTGGTACTGGCTGTTTTTGTATGCACTGTGTGTTTTCAACACTTTTGGTACAAAGCACCTAATGAAAAGACTTTCATGTAATTGGTTTAGTGCAGCTATAGCATTAAGTACACGAAACAGTGACTATGAGTGAATCTGAGCTTTAATTCAAGTTTTCATCTAAATTTAATGTTTTTCTGTTTTTATGGTTCTTAACCTGAAGGATCCTTGGTTTGTGTTAATAAAACGATTGCTAATAATTCCACTTGAAACTGTTTCAGCTTTATATAAGCTTTATATAAAAAACTCACATGCACTGACTGAAGATTCAGTGATGATTTAGTTAATTTTTTTGAAAGAGAACTAACACGTTTGCTGGAATCCAGCAGACAAAGTCAAAACAGGAGAACTTAAAGTTCAGCTTATCAGATTGCATCCAAATGCAGACAAAATACACAACAGAAGAATGTAAAGGTAATTTCATGAAGTAACAAGTCACATGGGGCTGGGAAGAATAGAGGGGAGTGACCGGAAAACATAGCAGTATTAAACAGCAAACAGAAACCAGGACAGAATTATTGGAAAGAAAAGAAGAAACATGATACAAACTCTAAGGAGGAATACTTTTTTCTCTCTCTCACTCTCTTCTACTTCCACACATAAATGTCCCCATAGCATGAAAAAAGTTTGCATAAAAACTTTGACTTCATTTTCTGATCTAACTATATTTAAGTAATTTGTACCTTTTTAACACGGAAGTTTGTTTCCCCTCAGTAAAACAAACTGTGGCAGGATTTTCCCTCAGGTGTGAGGATACGTCACAGCTGGTTAGGCAGCTGGCTGTCCTCCTTCTCCTTTCCTTTCAGGGCTCTAATCAATAATTTACCTTGCCTGATCGTATCGATGTCAGCTACTCCCTTACCTCTTCCTCGCACTCGCTCAGTTGCTCTTTCCATAAAAACTGCTGATGACATAAGGGTAAAAGAGCTCATTAACGAATGACTGAAAAAAAGGAGAGGGAACTGTCAGATAGGTGTTATTGGTCTTTGGGAAAACAGCAGAAGCAGTGGGACCGCCTTAAGACGCTGATACACACGGGACAGAGAGGCCTGAGTAAACTTTTTCAGAAGTCTGAATGGGAATACAGACTTTTTACAGAAGTTAAATTTTTCTCTGACCAGCTTTTTCTTATTTTATTGTTAAACCTGAAATCGATCAATATGTCTGGAGTCAGTAGTGACCAGCTGCACAAATCAACTTTATCTGTCTATTCGGTGAGTTTACATCATGTCCTTGGTCTCTTCTTTTGTTTTTGTTCATTGTGTTGAAACCTGGGGACCGGTATAGCATACATTATTTAAAGAAGAATTTTGTATATTTAAACTAGGCCGGGGCGCACTTGGAGGTGAGTATAAAATTACATTTTAGCTTTACGCTTCAAGTCACTGCTGAGTTCACCTGGTGTGTTGCTCAGTTTGTATTTTGTGTGTTTCTGCAGAACTTGATGGAGCACTTCAACCCAGGCCTTCAGAAGCTTGTTGCTCTTGGAAACAGCTACATCAAGGCCTTTCAAGGTGAGTGAGGTTGTGAATGACTGAAAGGAGCAGTTACACTGTGGATAATGTGGATTTTGTTGTTAGCACTAGTGTAGATGTTGGAGCAGGATTGTAGAGAGATGATTGAAGTAAAGACTGCCCATGGAGACCCTAAGAAGGAGGCCATAAGCTGTTATTAAAATCCAAAAAGTGTCACAGGATTGTAAATGTGTATCAAGGACATACTCATTTGTAGAAGTTATTTGGTTTGTATGCATGCAGTAATATGTAGAGTGGTTAGGAAGAGAAATAAAGAGATTTGTACATGTGAATATGAAAATAAGATTTGATAAAAATAATCTCTATTTGATTGCTGACATTAAGCAGAGATGTCATTTTTTTGTGTGCAGCACCTTCTATTTGCTTGTCTGACTTCTCTGACTTTTCCACTGTACACTTTTCCAATCTTAATCATGTGTGTCACATTGTTAGTTGGGCGAGCAGCATGCATCATTCATGCATCTCTCTGCCTGATAAAACAATTCAGGCTATCAGCCACGGGGCAGTGGGGCTGTGCCGTAAAACTATACCAAGTGGCATGAGGCTATTCTTAGACCAGAATCACATATCACATAACACTGCCAGTCTTGTAAAAAGTAATGAATGAAAGCAGAACTGACTGACACAATAAGAAGCAGTTTAAGTGGTTGTAATGTTACTGTGGAGTTTATAGATTTGTCAGTTTGATTTGTCTAAATGTGAAAAGCTACATTTGTCTCTCACTGTCTGTATGTTGCAGCCTTAGGCGTTTGCAGTGAGGCCTATTTCAGCGCTGTGGCTAAGATGGGCGACCAGGCACTTCACACACTTTCATCTCGCTCCCTTGGTACGAGTGTGTGTATTTGTGACTCATTACTAAACAGTTTTCACCCTTGATTTATTGCATTCATTAGAGAAACATTGTTATCAAGAGATGACCAAGTGCTCTACTGAGATACTGCACTTGCAGAAACACAGTCTAGATTTTAAACCACACACAGTAAATTTAAATTATGGTTTCCTTTTTTCGATGCATATACGTGTGTGTGTGTGTGTGTGTGTGTATTTTCAGATTTTTTTTCTCTAGTGTGTGTGTGCACTATATTGTATGGAAGCTTTCACTTTGTCATTAGTGATGTGTGTTATCATTCTTAGTGGTAATTAGCTTTATGCTAATACTAAGACGGTGTTGGCTAGCATACATGTGGTTTTGGTAGGTTGGCTAACTGTGAAGGTCAGGGAACCACAGCGTGACCAGGAGCCCTATTGAGTGGCAGCCACTGAATTATAGATGAGGGCAGTCTTTCAGCTCCACTCAGTTTATTAGCTCAACCACAATCCATGACAATAGACAAGGCCGGAGGTGCCCACAGTATAAAGGCTTGGCTAACTTTCCACCATCGTAGCAGCCCGGCTCATTCATGGCTCAAGTGGTTTTATACTGTGTCAAAGTTTTAGATCAAATTACTGACATTCCCAATAAGATTTTGCTTTCTTCAAATATTTTTCCGTACAGAATTGTTTAATTTTTTTGCTTTAAACAGGGGATGTCCTGATCCAGATTTCAGAGACACAGAGGAGGCTCACTGCAGAGATGGAGGGAGTGGTTGGTACATTTCCTCAGTAAATGCTGATTCCTGCAGTCTTTAAAATACTGCATACTAGAGTTCTACTTCTGTGAATTTAATTTTGTTTTTTTGAAAGTTTTGACAAAACTGAAATAATGCTTGGTGGGTATTAAGCTATATTTGACAGAATAATAACCGCTATACATTATTTGCCAAATGATGAGTGAAAAAAGCTACAATTAGTATTTTACCCCAATGTAACTTCCCCAATTTGTCCCAAAATCTTTGAATTTGTGAGTTCAGCATTTATAGGATGCTGGTAAAAGCAGATATCAATTCTTACAAACTGCTTCATCGAAGTTAGCTACTTAAAACCTTGAGGACACTAGTTTGTCTCTGTATGTTATTTTTCTTTTGACACTGAAACCCCTTTGCCTAATTGTGGTGTGAATAATCAAAGCATGGCCTCTGATTACAAAGTTGGCCTGAGGAAGGAGCACATTTGCATTTAGATTTAGTCAAACAACACAGTGAACCTGATAATTAAAGCCTGTGTTTAAACAAGAGGACAGATGGTACATCACTGGGCCAGTTTATTTCTTTCTTTCTGCTGCAGTTTCGATGGTTCCAGATAGAAGTGTTGCAAGCAATGGAGAAGAATATCAAGCTGGACGAGGAGTATATTGATGTGAGTGTAATGCAGTGGGAAAGTTTATGTTTTTCTGCCTGTGAAATTAGGAAACCTTACTGGACTATTTTAGGTTTTTCAGTTTGGTTTATGGTAATTAAACCAAACTTTAACTATCCTAAAGTACAACTGTAATAGTTTCAAAATACTATTGCAATGATTCATTTATTTTTTATTTTTTAATTAAGAAAGTAAATTTTAAGCTTCCAAGCTTTCTTTCTAGTCAGATCAGCCTTCAATAATTAGTAGTTACCCTAAAACTGTATTATAGTTGGAACGGCTTAAAAACAGATGAATAAAGTTGCAAACACACCCTGCAATCTGTGACAGAAACAGGCCATATTCTTCTCAAGATTTATTTAAAAATCACTCCACGTAACTTTTTTGAGTTAAAATGGAGCTTCTGGTTCTTTTGTCAGCAATTTAATCTTCGACTTAATTAGGATAAGAAACAGGGGGGTGCTGCCTCACCAGCACAAGCAGGTGAGAGGGAGAGATGGAGAGCGGTTGACCAGCACTAGGATAAACACGACCTGCTAAGCCTCTTCCAAATTCAGGACAGTTTGCAAATAAACTTTCTTTGAGCCGCAGGGCAGTCGCAGAGTGTACGAGCTGGAGGTAAGAAACCAAGCAGAGGCTTTGGAGAAGCAGCTCAGACGAGGAACCTACAGAGACTCTCTGGTAGTTGCACAAACATATATAGAAAAATATTATGTGTTGACATTATGCACATTCATATTAATGCACACACAAACACATATACACACACAGTCCAGTAATACACCTTGTGAGTGTATCATTGTAGGTGGATACCCTCATGTTGTTCGTTTCCTGTGCGTGTGGTTTTAGGAGAACAGTGAATACATGCTGTACCTGCGGCAGAGCCATCAGGAGATCTTAAAGGAGGAGGAGAGGAGGTATCGTTTCTTGGCAGAGAAACACTGTGGCCTCACTCAGTCACTGCTGTTCCTAATTAACAAGGTATTCATACAAACTTGCCATCCTACACAGTAACAGCCTTTAGATACCGAGCGTGTTGGGAACAAAACTGCACAAAATTCAAAATTTTTCTGATGCAAACTTGTCATGCAGCGTTGCTAAAAGTATAAACACACCAAAAGCGTTGTGATTTTTCCAAAAGTTTGTTGTCAAAAATGCCCAGTGAAAAAAAATGAAGCGATGACGAGCTGGTCCTGATTTTTTCGAAACACGAAAAGGAAGAAACTGAAACATTCATCTTTCAAAGCAGGCAGCAGCAGGGAGAGTTTCATGGTTTGACCCAGGAGCTGAAGCTCTATCGCAACTGCTTTCATGCATATTTCAGGATGTCAGTGGGGCAGTTTGAGCTCTTCGTAGCAGTTTTGACCACATCTAAACACGGCAGAAAATTTTTTCAGAGAGTCGATTGACCCTGAGCGGCATCTAGCTGTGTGAAATTGAGGTAAAATAGTATTATTTTACTTTTGTCATAATTTATTCAGTACTAGTGCACTATTTGAGCTACAAGTGTACTTGTTGCTAAATGCAATGGTGTAACTGGTCAGATCGGTTGATTCGCATGCAACAAAATCAGAAAAATCGAGTTCGAACAGAAAAAATAAATGTTGTAAATCCACCCTGCGAGATTACGCTGTCGGTGTGAAAAGCTCCATAAATAGGTGGGTCCAAAAAAAAAATCTTAACGTATGAAATATTTTCACAAATTTTACGTGTTCAGCATGTAAAGGCCTTAAGTCTGACTTTTAGGTGTCACGATGATGGGTCAGTTTAGTCAGTAGTAACCTAGTAACCTGCTGCAAGGCTAACTATTACACATTACATACTTTTTAAAGAAATGCTCACTACAATCTGCTCTGCAAAACACTGAAAAAAAATGTTAGATATAATACAGAAGTGCAAAATTTTTGGTTAATTTATATTTTCTGTTACATGCATAAGAAAAAAACCTCACACATTGCAAATACTGTTTAACTAATACATTTATAAGTGACATTATAATCAAATTTTCCTTTGAAACAAAACATTTGCAGCCTTTAATATAGCTGATACACTGAATAATAACTCATTTTCATAACATTATGAATATATAATTACTGTCCAGACTGATAAGCTGAACAGTACCCACTTCATCGTAGTAGATGGAGCTTAGTATTCTGTGTATCGGCTACATCAGCTGCAGTCCATCATGTTGTGAAGGGAAGGCCGACTGTAGCCATCAGCCATGAGCTTGAAGTGCTTTTGCCACCAAGACACTGAACAGCCCAGCCTTTTTATTCCAGTCATGTGGGATCATGCTAATAGCTTGTTCATCTGATGAAACTCACTTCTCAGTGTCATGTATCTTATTTACTGAAGCAATATGTCTTAGTCATGTCGCTGAATGATCAAATTGAGATGGAATGAGGTGCTCACCTCTCATCTGTTTTCAGACTGGTGCATCTCTCCAGCAGAAGGCAGACGGATGGAAGGAGAAAGTGAACGACACCAGAGTCTCCAGATCTCGAACACCCACCCATTCGGACCAAGAGGCACAGGTACCAGCACTTTTCAGGTTTACTCAGTTATTTTTAGCCAGTAGGAACATTACACATGAGTACGCCATGCACTACAAAACAAGCTACAGTGGCTATGGTTTCTCAGTGAAATACTTCACACTCTGCTGCGTTCAAAGTTGTGGAAATATAGAAACAGAAACCAAGTCTCACTGTCTTATTTTTCTTATAGTTCAACAAATAAACCAAGGTCTATTTAAAATTATTTATTTTAAATTCACTTAATAAGTGGCATCTGTTATTTTTAATAGCATCCCCGGTCTAGTTCAGCAGCTGTGTTTGTATTCTCATGTGTCTGTTTACTGCTAATAATGTACTATTTGTGCTGTAAAGGTTGCTTAATCCATCATCTACAGTTGAAGTGCTTCACGGCGAGTTTAAGTGAAATCTTCACACTAAATCGAGCAGCAGCACCAGCTTGTTTATTTACAATCGCAATATTCGTGCTGAAAGCAAATCTTGCTC
>VUQG01012279.1:26409-70233 GCA_015106755.1 Etia nguti
GTTTATTTGTACAGCATGGTGTTTAGTTTTTCTAGCATTAGTCTCTGTGGTTCTTTAGAAATCTTCACACTAAATCGAGCAGCAGCACCAGCTTGTTTATTTACAATCGCAATATTCGTGCTGAAAGCAAATCTTGCTCTGCCAGACTTCAAATAAAAAATCCGATCAGTGGGTTATGTATTCTGTGTCTGCTCAGCTGCGAGGTTCAGTGAGCTCCCTCCTGCAGACGGTAGCCAGAGATGAGGATATGTCCTGGGCCAGGCGGGAGCAGCAGGCACTGGGTAGAGTCCCTTCTAGAGGTGGGAGGTGTACTGTACTAATTATAAGAGCTGTATATTAATATGTGATTATTTGATAAACTTTGAAACCAAAGGAGATTAGAAGTATTAATTTTTGCTTGTTTATATGCAATCATTCATGCATGCCTAAAATATTCCTATTAATATTCTATTAATCTTTTTCCCCTCTCCATTTTTCCTTGATCTTTCCTCTCCCTCCAGCACCGTCTCCCCTGCCCAGCCGCTCTCGCTCCAGTTCAGTGGGGGAATCTTTAGGCCTGGGAGGAGGGAGAGTCATGAGAGCGCTGGTTTCTCATCCCTCCTCATCCAACCCAAAGCTCCTGCCTTTCAACAGGGGCGAGACTGTCA
The DNA here is from genome assembly GCA_015106755.1 of Etia nguti. Classification (NCBI taxonomy): domain Eukaryota; kingdom Metazoa; phylum Chordata; class Actinopteri; order Cichliformes; family Cichlidae; genus Etia; species Etia nguti. The sequence continues at coordinate 27,057 of VUQG01012279.1, forward strand.
TCGTCCTTGTCCAGGAGCCACGCAACGGGTGGCTGTATGGGCGCACTGACAGCAGCCTGCGGTGGGAAATAAACATTTACGTGCATGCACCGTTTTCGAAATGCTCCATCTGTACAGTGTTCAGTTATCATCTGCACCCAATCTTAAAATTGATGGCCTTTTAAAAAAATATTTTAAGTCTCTCACAGGGTTTGTCCAATAAAGGGGTAAAGATTTCAACCTTTTACCACTTTGAGCTCCTAGATCAAGTCTCAAATATGTTTTGCTCATGATACTATTTGAGAAAAATAAAATTATTACTGTAAAACTAAATAATAGTAACTGAAAAGACCAGAAACCAGTAAAACAAACAGAAACTGTGATGTGATTGTGGCACATCACATCAGTCTCTCATGAAATCTCTCGGGGTTCCTCGGATTATGAGCTTTGGGTTAGTCCGCATCGTCGTGCGATGCTAAGTCCGAACCATCTAACCATCATTGTTAGGATTATGAAGGAAAAGATTATTATGTATTATTGTGTTTTGTTGACAGACTACACAAGCACTGAAAAAAACACAAGACTGAGAATAACAGAGTATGTATGTATGTAAAAGGACAGGAAGACACATGATGTTTAATTTTCTGTCTTGTCTCCTCCAGTCAGGGCTGGTTCCCTGCTGCGTACGTGGCCCCTATTGAGGATTTCTCCAATAATTTAGCAACAAGGTAGGAACTGCTGCTTGTCTGCTCAGGAGTTGTAGGCGACAGATACTAATCTCAAATCTATAGGCCAAAATTTTCTTTCTTTGGCATGACACTGGACGCCAAGAAAAAAAGATATTGAGGCACACCACAGGATCTAATCTGTATGACAGATGAATATTTAGGTTGCTGCTCTGGGAGGAGATGTTATTATTTTGTTATCCTTTAGTAAAATATTCCAGATATTTGTCCCACTATGAATCACTTAAAAGATTCTGCTCCTTTTCCCCCAACAGTGGCAGTTCTCTAAGAAGTCACAGTATGAACAATCTGAATGACAGTGACACCTATGCCGACCAGTCAGAGGGCAAGAGTTACGGAGACGTCCCACCCCCGGCCACACCCAATCGTAGAGCCTCTGTGGACTTCAGACCTATCTCTCCACTCCATTCGAAGAAGGGAGAAGAGGCGTTGGAGACGAAGCCGAGTCAAACAAGGAGCTACAATGAACACCCACTTCCTCCCCCACCGCCTCCCCCTCCACCAATTCAGAGTGCAAGAAGGAGTTCAGGAGATCTTCGGCCCATCTCTCCCCTACCTGACAGAAAGGGTGGATCAGCATCTGACGTCCAGGTGCTAGATGTTTAACTCTAAAGAAAATTGTCTCTTTAACACAGAAAAATAACCAACACTTCAGTGCTAAGTGTTGATTTGTATTTATGTTTTGTTTTTTGTATTTTCTGTAGGCATTATCACCACATGGACCCCCTGAAAACCCACTGTTTCCCAGGTAATTAGACATGGGTTGTGTATGTTTGTATGGGTTATCGTTATGTATTGTTCAGGAAAAGAAATACCAATGCAACACTGCTTTTATTGCATGCCAGTATATATGAATCCTATGAATTGTCCTCCCAGAAAACTAGATTACACTAGAGCATGTTCAAGGAACATCTTTTTGACCCCCAATTCCCACTGCAAACAATAAAGCCTGGTCAAAGTTTACTTGAAACAAAGACCTCCACAGAGTGCTCAATGCACACTGTCAAAATGTACCACTCTCGGGCTGTGGTATGATGTTAGTGTCTAAACCTAGAGTGTGTGCACCTCTGTCTGTGTGGTTTATTGGTATTGGCAGAAAGCAGTTGAGTGCATGAGGTGTTGTATATCATTTTCCATCATCCTCTCGTTTCAGAGGCACAAACCCATTTGCCACAGTAAAGCTTCGTCCGACGACGACCAATGACAGATCTTCTCCTCAGATCCATTAATCCATCGGCACTCGTGCATGCAGGGTCTGTTACTGATGCTGTGAGATCAGGTTGTGGAGGCAGGACATACATTTTTGTTAGTGAATGACCTGACATGTCTGAAATGTGAATGCTCTGAGTGAAATGGCCAGAAGGTTTGTACAGTTTTAAGATAAGGTATATCCTATACCAAATAAGATACTGTAATACACATAGATTAATCAAATATTAAACCCATTAAGTTGATCATAGCAGTAGTCCAGACAGGCCACAAAGACAAGCTGAGCTGAGCAGTCTCAGCCCACATTAGCTCATAGACATCCCTTTCATTATTTTATATTAAGAACACTAACCTTTGAGTGACCAATTTTTTCAGTTGTAAAAATGTCCTACTATGAACTTATCAATCTATAGTTATGGTAAATTGTAAGGTTTTATATATCAGGACAGAGTAAAACTAATCTGGTCCTTACCAGGTTTTAAAACTAGCTAAATACAACCTAGTTGAACTACAAAACATGACATATTACACTGTGTCATAATTTCTTTAACAAAAATTAAGCAGAACTACAGAACGATGTGAAAAACTAAGCACACAGGGACTTTAATTAAGAGAATATCTAGCAGCCAAATGGTGCTAGTCAGATTGACTTGATCAACTAATTATCAGCTCATGTTACCACCACTATAAAAGCAGAACACAATGCCACAAACCTCTTAGGAGGGGATGCCTCAGGAAATTCACCCCAAAGTCAGACTGTGCAGAGCTCAGAGAATTACAAAAAAGCACAGACGTACATCTGAGATTCTACAGGCCTCAGTTAGCATGCTAAATGGTAAAGTTCTTGACAGTGCAATTAGAAAAAGACTGGACCGATATGGCTTGTTTAGAATAAAACAATAAAATATTGTAGCACATGCAAAGTTACATCTGCACAAAACTCAACACTTTGGGAACAATGTCCTTTGAACAGATGAGCCTACAGTGGAGGTGGTTGACCATAATTCACAGCAGCATGTTTGGAGAAAACCAAACACAGCATATCAACACAAACCCCTCCTACCAATTGCCAGCACAGTGGTGGAGGAGTGATGATTTGGGCGTGTTTTGCAGCCACAGGACCTGGAAACCTTACAGTCAACCATCAACTCCTCAGTCAAAGCACAGACCTCAACCCGAAATGCTGCGATCGGACCTTAAAAGAACTGTGCATAAAATAATGCTCACAAATCTCAATAAACTCAAGCAACGTTGCAAAGAAGAGTGGATTAAAGTTCCTCCACAACAATGTTGGCTGATAATGTCACACAGTTACTTCAAGTTATTGCTGCTAAAGGATGGTTCTCCTAAATCATGTGATGCGCTTAGTTTTCAGACACTGCTTCAGTATTTTGGTTTAGTTTTTGTTACATAAATAATAGAAAGGTGTAATATGTCCTGTTTTGTTATTCATCTCAAACTGTACTTATTTTATTTTAAAACCTACAAAGCACCAAATTAATTTTGCTACATACTTGCGAGCCACTTTGCAACCCGCCTCCACCCCATCGCCTTCTTTCTCTCTGTATCTGTCTTAACCAAAGTCACATCTCTTGTTATTAATGTTCACTCTGTTCTGCACCAGGCTCCTGTTGCTCCATAGTGATGTGACGCCAAATATAAATTGCTATAATGTACAAATCAGCCATCCTCCCCTGACTGAACTAAACTAAAAAGGTTATTTTAACAAAACTTTGTACAGCAATTTGAGTTTGTATGTTAATATTTGTTTGAGTCTGTTGGTAAAAATATTCAAGGAATATTTAAACATTTTTGGAAGTATGCTTGTTGCCAGAAATTTGAAGAAAACACTGATGCTACCCTGTTTTCTACAGGTACAGCAGCTGTTTGTTTAGCATCTTATTGATGTGTCAGCACCACATTTTCATTTCTCTTTACTTTGAAATCTGGCTGTTGGCAAAATATTTATTTTGCATGCGTGAGCAAGCAACCAGAGAAAGAAGGCATGTTTCCCAAAATGTTAAGCTTAAGCTCTCTCCACCATCCCAGTGACTGACATGTGTTGCGATGTTCAGTGTGTTGCATTTGTGTGAGTTCAATGTTGTGTGTTCACTGCGAGTAACAATAAGTAAAGAGACACTTCACGTCAAGTTTTCTTTTTTATTATCATTTCATACTGAGATCTTTTCTCTCTTCACAGCTCTCCTTATATGATTTTATTTACTACATGATCTGATCAGAGGCAGGGAGTGGAGGAGGAGGACGAGGTGGAGAAAGAGGAGGTGGTTGAGGTGAGGGAGGTGAATGAAGGTGTATAAAGAGGAGGAGTGGGAGGAAAGTGCACTGACATGTGAACATCCAGAAATAAAACCAGTCAAGACACAATGCACAACCTGATACACACAGAGGAAGGAAATTAAGATTTAAGGAGTCTTGAGAACATCTACACCATCTACAACACTAGTACCACCTTTTTTGACCACAGACTATCCTCGTGAAATCATTAAGAATGCTTCTGAAATCCATACAGCATGTGTGGTTAAATATATATATATCTATCTATATATATAAAAAGAAAAAATGAAAAGTGAAACTGGTGCCTGTTATGCCTGTATGTTCCTCCTCAGGTGGACTCCCTGTTGGCCTGTTTTTGGTAGTGTTTTGCAGAGAGCAGGCCTGGTCTGACTCCATTTGAGGGGTCCAGAGCGAGGAAAGGGAGGAAGAGTTTGAAGGTCGCAGTTACAAAATGTGGATGCAGGGACAAAGAGGAGCAGGAAGAACAAGAGGGGAGTTCAGCTTTCCCCTACTCATGCACTAAGGCTTCAAACTCTGAAAAAAAAAGAGAGCAAAGCAAAAATGTAAACGCACACAAATGAGGGAAACATTGTCATTGCATATTCAGTTAAATACCAACAAGAAACTGATCCAAGTATTTCATGGTCTCTGGAACCTTGAACTGTGTTTTCCTCTGGACCAAAGCTTCTATATCATAAAACAAATCTTTCACCTTTAATACATCAACAGGCCACACTGTTGCTCTGGTTTTCCAATGCACACATCAGGAGGTTCACTATCTGGCCCAACCACACTTTGGCAGCACAAGCATTTATTCCACCTGTCATCCCTTGAAGTCACTGAATGGTGTTACCATAGCTAGCATTTCAGATATTGTGTTTTATGATTATTTTACAAAAACCCAAAGATTAATTGGCAGATTTTGTTTATGACATTTTTATTCCAGTAAACAAATTAGATATTTAAAAGTTGGTGTTAGCTTGCACAGGTGACATTACATTTTTTCTCAGTGTGTCTTTTCCTGCAAACTTGCAAATTTGCTTCAGTCATAGTCAGTTTTTCAATAGATGTAAACAATAAAAAGCAAGTGAAAAATCCCACACAGCATACAGCATTTGTGGAAGTACAGAAAACTTCTTTTAGCCTACTTGCTAACTCTCTTCCCACCCCGTCCTCATCCTACTCTCATCGCCTCTTTGTACCTTTTTGAAGAATAAACCGAATACACTTTGACACCTTTCTCTTACCATCAATGCCGATCTTGCCGTCTCCATCTTTGTCTGCAGCTGTGAGAAATGCTTTTGTCTCAGCGTCAGTCAGATCTCTGCCATCCTTGGAAAAGCCCTTCAGTACAAACCTGAGAAAAGTGCAGAAGATGCAGAAAGTGGATCACTGTAGGGCAGCTTTAAGGAACACGTGACATCAGTGTTATATAGCATAGCTGTCTCTTTCATTATGTCTGCTCTTAGTGTGTTTTTGCATCTGTTTGAGTTTCTTACTTTAGCTCTTCTTCTTCTATAAATCCGCTACCATCCACATCCAGAACCTGAAAGACCTTCTTGACGTTTTCAGCCGACATGGCCTTCATTCCAATCATTTCAAAGAACTTTTTAGGGTCAAATGTTTCTGCTACAAAAGACAAGGCAAAGATAAAAGATTTTTATTACATCAACCTCATGTGGATAGATAGTTTTAGATTTTTTATGGGTCAGCAAAAAAATCTAAGGCTAACTTTTGGCACTTTGCAGGGCTGTGTCTGCTAAGAATAACACAGAGATTCTACAACATTTACTGACCTGCAAAGGCATCAAGAGCTTTCTTGATCTCCTCAGGTTTTAGCAGATCTGTCATAACCATTTTGTTTCCTGGAGAGACAGACAGAGAGGACATGAAAGGCACAAAGTTTGGTATTGCATTTCAAAGAGGTGAGTGTAGACAGCAGCAGCTATGTAGCTGAGCTGATGTGATACAAGAGCTTAAAGTAAAATCTGAACTCGTTATGTGCGCATGTGCTTGGAAATGTATTTTTAGTTAGACAGAAGTTGCATTTTACAGAACAGTAAATTAAGAAAAGATGATGCACGCCAACAAACCCAAGGAGAATTTCAACCCTGATAGGCCTGGTAGGAATATCTTTAAGGCATTCAAGAGATGGCCTCTGTGGAACTTGGCACAATGAGAGGTTAATTGAAGGACATAGTTTAGAATTTAAGACAGAGACATAAATACAGTCTGGCAAATGCCCATGGAGAGAGACTAGCGTTGTACACTGAAATAAGCACTCAGAATTGCTCTGAATTCTCTGTTATCTTAAAATGATGACTCTGTCGGAGAGATTTAAGCACTTCTGAGGAGAGAATTTCCTGCAATTTTTCTCTTTGACTACAATTTTGACAAATAGAACGTGTGAAACAGTGTACAGTGAAACTGAGTTTGTCAAACAGTACTTTGACATCAGGAGCATAAATGGTACATTACACAGTTAAAGTAGTCATTGCATAATAAACTCTAATGGAATTTATGATGTGAAAAGATCCTTTTTTAATTCAGAGTAAGGCATTTAATTGTATGTTATTAATTTAAATATCTTCTGTTCTCTGTGTCATGTGTCACAGAGTCACAACCAGTGCAACTAGTTACCCTCAGGTGATGCAGATGTTTTCCACACTTTAATCCAGGGGTGTCAAACATAAGGCCCAGGGACCAGAAGTGGCTTGCCAGTGACTCCAATCTCTGTTTTATAATTACATGACAGTCTATAATTTTAAACATTTAGTTCTTACATTTTAAGCCCAGCAGCTTATCATGAAATTGCAGTTATTTATATGTAGCTAAAGGTCTTTAAACTGACTAAAAGGGGAGTTTCACTGGTCTGACCCAGTTAAGATCCAATATGTGGCCCACGATGTGAAATGATTTTGATTCCTTGCTTTAACATATAAAGAAAATTCCATTATGTTTTAAAAAAAAATAACTTAATTAAACCCAAGAAACTTATCCAATCACACTGAAATACACACAACTTTATAGCTGAATAACACAAAGTGTGCATGTGTTCAGTACAAATGTGAAACCTGTTTTGGTTCTTGTCTCATCCGCTTGCTCAGTTCTATTTTGTGATCAGTGTCCTCTTAGTTGTGGTACATGGCTTTAGCCTGTAGGTGTCACACCTGAGCTGAAGGATCCCAGACTCCTATCGTTTCAGAGCTCTGGGAACAAGTGCTGAGTTGTCAAGATAGATCTTTGATGAATGAGTTTTGTGTCTTTAAGAGATGTGAGCTCCTAAGTATGTAAGAGTATATGTCTCACAGTGAGGATACGTGCGCTGAGAGACTTGCAAAGCCCCTCCGGGGTCTTGTCAGTAGTCCCTCTGCAGATTGCACTATCCTGACCCTTGCAAAATCCCAGGCCTTCCTGTCCAAAGGACAGAATGATAAAAGTAAAAACAGAAATTCATTGTCATCCTCTTGCTTTCCATCCAATCAGCTACTCAACTGTCACCACACCTGTTATGTGTCTGATTTTTGGCAGCAAAAGCCAATTAGTGAGCATCTGTTTGTGGTTTGTGAAATGTCTTGAGATGTGCAGATTTTTTTCTGTCAATAAGATGATGCAAATAGAAAGCGTTGATGAAATGAAGCCATCTCAGGGATAACATATTTTGCTTTTGGGAACATGTTACAGTTGTTTTTATTAACCATATCAGCAGTCATGCAATTTCAGTTAGTCAAGTTGTTCTGGATCTTGTCAGACTTTGTGTTTTGTATTTTGTAAAACACAAAGCTAAACATTCAGATGACATAACTGGCATTTTTTCAGCCCATTGTAAAATTCACAGGTTTTGTCCCAGGGTTCATTAAGTTTGGAACAAGTGTTCACGAGCATGTGCGCTTTCTTTTTCCATGACTGTGCCCTCAAATGTAATGTCACTTGTAATGCAGACAAACTGGGCCTCAGTCACATAAATCTGTGTTTAAACCACATGTATGAATTGTTTCCCACTCAAATCCCACACTCATCCCAATTTTCTTAACTGAATTTGTGTACTGCAAACAAAGAGACAAATGAAAAAGGCCTGGCTATCTTTTAAATTTTAAACACCCATTTTTCATCTATAATAATAATTCTAGTAGTAGTGATAATCATAATAATTTCATTTCAGATATTATGTGTATGTCTCTAAAAGAACAAGAACAAAAATGCTCAAAATAACATGAAGGATTTTAGCTGTAGTTATAATAGTTGTATAATATATTGGATAGCATTATGATAGGCTGAAATGGTGATACAAAAAAGTACACATACACGACAGAGCCTGAGGTAACTGGGTTTCCTTATGGGGTGGGTAATTGTGTGTGCCCACTTATTTCAGTGTGCAGAGTGAGAACGTTTCTGCTCACATATTATGAATGACACTCGGTGACTTTATTTAACTTGCAGTGAAGGATGTGCATGCTGTGATGGATATGTGGGGTTATATTTTAGTATCATAACATAACAGACCTTCACTGAGGATTGAAAGCCACTCTTGCCTGCGAGTGTGCTATAAATAAGTCGTGTTTCTTTAGAAAAGTAGATACAGTTCTAACCAGCAACTTAACTTTTTTATTTTTTTCTGGTGGAGTTAGTTAATCATTTGAAAAGCAGGTCAGCGTAATACCCTAAAGCACATATAAATCTCTGCTGGTTAAAGATTGAAGTGGTGGCAATTCTGAGTCATGGCACAGAAAAGTGTATTGTTCAGTCCTCTTTTCAAAAGCGGTCTATTCAAAATACCAACAACACCTAAAATCATCTACAGCAGACATTAGCTACTGTACTTAAAGTTACTTAAGTACACAGCTGCTGTGTCACTGACACCTGTTCTTGGTGAAACCTGAGCCAAGGAAACACCCACGAGACCAACACCTGCTGCCAACATTACCTTTTATTCAAAACAAGCTACTGCAGAGGAGCAAAAACCAAACTGAAACCACCAAACATCCATATATTTAACAATTTGTGAATTGATTTAGAAAAGATATATTTACATAGCTTGTTATTTTTCTTTAGCACTCTAATACTGTATCAAGAATATTCACGCACCCCCACAGTGTTTTATCGATTGCACCTTTTAACTTTATCAAGTTGTGTTTTATAGGCCCCGCAAATCCTGAATCAATGGTGCTTGTGATTGATTTTCCTTTACCCTCAGGCTTACACAAACACACCCCTGATGTACATTCTGCAGCTACAAACAGTTTATCCCCATGTGTCACTCATATCTTGGTAATTTACAACTATTTCACTTAGTTTAAGTTTCTCTGCTTGACACAGATAATCCCCGAAAAAAAATTGCAGTTAAATCTTCAGCTTCCAGTGGCCTCTGAGTGGCCTCTTGCACCTGTAAATCTTTGTGTGTGTGTTTATTTATTTTTCTGTCTTACCTGAATAAAGGGGTGGATGATTGCAGCTGAGAAAGAAGGCAAAACAAAAGGTGATGGAGAGGAATTGGAGCAGAGAGAAGAAAGAAGGGCAGGAGATGGAGGTAAGATGAGCAAGATGAAGGGGGGGAGGACACAATATGACTTTTATAGCTGCCTCCAAACACATACACACTTACCCCATACACCCAACATCCCCACCTCTCATTATACTCTATTTTCAGAAGGGAGGAGGGAAGGGGGGTGTCAAGACATGACGCAAGCAGTGTTGGCCCGAGAGTGTGACCGTTTTCTGTTTTCTCTGCAGCACTACCAAATCACACACGGGACTGGTAATAATACCACTTTATCTGTCTTCTTTGGACCTTACCTACATCTTCTGTCTTGATTTGTGTGTCTGTCAATGTCTAGCTAATACATTTGGTCCTGTCTCTCACACTCAGTATAACTAATAGCACTGGCTTGGCCATGTTATGAGAGGCTGTAGTTACAACTACTTTTAGAAAATGCCATCAAGGAGTTGCACATGTAGTACTGTGTGAAGTCTAATTTCTTTATATTTTGTTAGGACAACGGGAAGTAGGTGCAGCTATTTATTAATAAATTAAGGAAACATACATGGGAATACAGTATGTAAGGCAAACAAATAATGCTACTACCAATCAGACAGATGTATTATTTCATGGGGGATCCAACTCTTATACTTTTCTGTTTTCATCATTACATACAGTTTTGACAAGATGTCCAACACTCAACCCAAAACCATGACAGAGCCTCCACCATGTTTTACAGATGGCTGCAAATGGTCTCTGTTATACCTCACTCCTTACCTCACATCTTCATATACATATTAATAAAGAGTCAAACCAGAAATGTCAAAATCAGTGCACTGATTTTCAGTCCAGTTCTTATATAATTTGGCATACCTCAGCCTTTTCTCCCTGTTCCCTTTCTTAAGAACGACTTCTTGACCCTTTGATTGAGAGCATTTTCGATTAAGTTTCACTGAGCAGCAGATGGATTTGCTTAAAAGCAAGATGCAGTCTCTCAGGTCCTGTATCGTCTTCATTGGATTTTTACCTATTTCTTAAGGACATGGCTTTCAGATGCTGTTTATCTGCTGTAGATTATTTTTTAGGACTGCCACATCTTCTTTTGTCCATCTTGGCTTTTTTGTATATTCAGAAATGAGAACAAATTATGTGCTTTTGCAACATGCTGCTAATAACAAAGTGCCTGAAAATAGAATTTCTATAATTGTCTTTTGCTAAGTTCTCTGTTATCTGTAGATACAACACTGAGTCTGGCTCCTTGGGAGGAAAATATAAAGGATAGATGGGGGGCTCAAGATTTTTAAATAGCACTGTATAAGTTAAGTGAACAACATACCTTTGTCATACAGTGCTGTGCAGTAAATAAACATAAGGCAGTACTCACTGTCTAATGTAATTCAGAGTGATTTACATTTATGCGGTTTAAGAGCAGACTCTAAAGTTCAATTTTTATAAGTAAAAGCTTCTTAATATAATGATCCTGTAAAGAAAAATCAAGCAAGGAAAACACACAGGACTTATAAATTCTTTTTATGTTTATACTGTTTATCTGATCTGACTTGAAATGACCACCGATTGGTCAAAGTAGGAAATGGCTAGTTTTTTATAGCCTGAGTGCAATGATCTAAGAGTGTAGTTTTCTCACAGACCACTTTTAATGTGGTCTAACATCGTTATGGATTATCTTTGTCCTATGAATTCAAACAAGCTGCTTGCATCAAATTGCTTTTGAATGATTCACAAACATTAAAGGTCCTGTTACATTCATTCACAGGGCGTAAGTGCTCACTGAATGTTTGGACGAATATTAAAAAAGTGTACGTCATATGCTATACCCTCTCGCACTCGGTGGAACTCAACCGAAATCAGTAACTATAGGAGATTTTTTAAAGCGCTCCCCAACACCATCATCAAATACCAAATGAGGGAACAAGTTTTGAAAGAATCATGTTTCATACCTCCAGTAACTTCTCCAGAGACTTGGAGAATCAACACCAAGGAGCACTATAGCTGTTCTGGCAGCACGAGGTGTCCCAACACCTTCCTAAGATGCTTTATATTGGATTCATAACTTATTCTTGCATTTTATGAATGCATTCAAATGAATTCCACTGTATGAATTGTGTCAAATAAATGCATTTAAATTTTTTTTGATTTGCTAGGATTTCTAACTCCCCCAAGGCAAAGTTATGCTGAAGAAGTCTCTTCTTTCTATCTTTTATCCAAGGGAAACTTTCTCCTTAACTTTTTCTCTCCCTATCTGTCCTTTCATCTTAACATCTTCCTATTTTTTTATATCTCCTTTCTCTGTCCATATCTTCCTATACCCAACTTCTATGCTTATCAGTCTCCGTCTGTATAGGTTGTTAACTCTGTGCCTTTTTTGTTCTCCTTTTTTCTCCCTTTTGTTCGCTTATCTTTTGCTGAGTGATTTAGTAGGCCTTCTTGCACCCAGTTAGTCAAGGCCAACAGAGGAATTTATTTGTAGTAGGTGCATCTATGAAAGAAAAGAAAAGTCAGTAAGATGCTTTAGCTGCAATAAAACAGCAGCCAGTTAAAGGTATGAAGGTGGGGTTTTTTTACTGCAGAGAATTTTCATTATGAGCATTAAATGAGATTTCATCCCTGGGAGTTCATGGTTGATTATACCACACTGCCAAGGTATTAGGCTTTCAACATCAAATATTCATTCTCTGCAAATTTTGTGTGGAAGAGAAAGCTGGAAATTACAGCACATTTTAAGCCTTAATAATGACTTGCTAATTACAGGTTTTAATAATCGAACACCTCCATGGTTAGATTTTACTGTTGGCTGTTAGTAATAGTAATGTCTGCCATGGTTTCCATTGTATAAGGCAGACACAAAATTGAGTAATGTCATGATATATTTAACTGACACTGTGACTTACAGTATTGTTAAAAAAAAAAAAGGACAAAAATGGCAACATAAAAATGTAAACATTTTAAATTTGAAATACTACCAAGCATAAAAAGGGAAAATAAAGTCCTACTCTCTGTTCCTTCATGTCCTGCACTGACCCCTCCGTTCTGTCCTGAGACACTCTTAGATTTCACCTCTCTATTGAGTTACCCCCTCGTCAGCACTTTCCAGCATTGTAGAAAAATGGGAAAGGGAGGAGTGAGTTGGTGAGGACAACATGCTGGAAGGATTTGTAGTTGGTGGGGGTGGAGAACGGTCAGGAAGGGAGGATAGAGAAAGACACTGAGATACACAAAGAGGAATTTGCAGCTTGTTCATAAGATCTCTACAGTCTTGGTTTATTATTAGACTTGTCAAAGGTTTTTGACAGTGTCAACCAAATCATCCTTATGGCAAAATTGATAGAAATATGGCTTCCATGTCACAGTGTTTGCTACTTACTAAAGAAAAGTCTGTAGTTATTACCAAAGATAATTAAAATAGCATTAACCTACTTTTTGGACTATATGAGTCCAGCTACTTCTACTGCTCTCTTTGAATGACCTACAGGGGTCTGTAAAAATATGCTTTTTTTTTTGCTGATGATACAGCTTTTTATTTCACATCCATACCTAATTTGAATTTGGCTGACTTTCCTCAATAGATAGTCTCTTTATGGAGCCACTTTCCCAATCAGTTCAATTCAGTTTTATTTACAGTTGTGGTCAGAAATTTACATACAGTATGGGCATGAATGTTGACTCTGTAATGACTTAAAAAACATGAACGGGGTGCACAAGTTTGAATTTATTTTAGGTTTTCTGTAATACACAGGGTTAAAAGTATGTATATACAGGCTAAAGGATCTACAATGTCTTTTAACTGGACAAGACAAAGGCTTATTAACTTTTCATTAGTGATGATGATTGACTACAACTGGTACTTTCTCTTTGTCAGCATAAAAAATGATTTGTTTGAGAGTACCCATTGGATTGACCAATACTCTGAACAATGGGAAAGTCCAAGAATCTAAGATCTAAGGAGAACTGTAGATTTACATGTTGGCAAAGTCTCTTGGAACCGTTTCTTTACAACTCCAGATTCCTGGATCATCATTTCAAACAATTGTACCTTAAGTGCAAGTAATTCAGATTCAGGAACAACCCTTTAACCGCTAAGGCTCCGGCCTGTCATGGATTAGAAACTGCTTCCACACCAGCATTACTGTTGACATTAAATCAGCATTAATGTCACATCAGCATAGACTGAGAGGGTGCCCACCAAGAAAAAAGCCCCTGCTCAAAAATTGACAGTTTCATGCTCAACTGAAATTTGAGGCTGCTCACACAAGAAGCCAAATGCCTTCTAGAGAAAGGTTGAGAGAGAGAGACTGAGCTATTTTGCCATGATGACAAAAGGTATGTTTGGAGGAGTAAAGCTGAGGCTTTCAAACCTAATAACACTGTACTCTCTGTCAAGCATGCTGGTAGTAGTATCATGCTCTGGGGCTGTTTTGCTGCCAGTACTGGTACATTGCATAAAGTGGATGGAGTAATGAAGAAGGAGAAGTATCTCCAAATTTTTCAACTTCACCTCAAATCGGCAGTTAGACGGCCTGTTGAAACACCGTTTCAACAGGCCAGTGATCCCAAATATGATTCAAAGCAGTTTTTTTTTTCATTTGTGATGTCCATGTGTAATTACGTGTTATATGTACGCTAACTGATGACTTCTTTATTGTATTTGGGATTTTAGATTATCCCTAAATGAAATGAAAGTGCAGTAAATGAGGACCAAGAGTTTGAAGGCACAAATTGGGGTTATAATGGAGTGTGATTACTGCCAGAGAGAGTTACATAAATACAGTGTAGGCTGTAGAGACACTTGTGGTTATAAACTGTTTAATTGGCCAAGACTGCACAACACTAAAGTGAAAATAAGCAATGGAAAAAAAACAGGCTGACTGCTAGATACAACAAAGTAGATGCAGAATTAGATAAATCATGTACAGCTCGCGCCACACATCAAACTGAAAATAGAGAGAATGTGAGAAAGACAGTGACAGACAGATAAAGGGAGTAAGAGGAATTAAATTTGTTTTTAATGACCAACTTGCTATTCAGCAACAGGTGGCATATGAAATCATGGCAGGGGTAGCTACAAGCCACAGCTGTCTATGTGAATAAGTGTGTATGAGTGGTATTGATATCAGTGGGGCATCCCTTGTCTACTTACCCAAAGATTAGCAGATATTGACCCTAAAAATAAACACAGGGGAACCCAGTGTGCTTACTGATCGGGGTGGAGCTGGAGAATATCGGACGTTTCGCTTGTACAGTAGGAACTCAAAGGCCTCAAGAAAAAGAGTATGCATCTTACTCACTTGCATACACAAGTGTGGAAGCACGTCTTTTAACACAACTGCTGGAAGAACAGTTGCATTTGGGAAGTGATATCTGTTCATTTATTCCCTGGATTCACAAAGAATGAAACCCCAACAAAATTAAAGCTGCTGTGCTGAGTAACTCCATATTAATGGATCAGATAACTTCATCCATGTAAGAATCACAAGAACAAATACCTGACTCTGTAGTTCCTCTCAGCAGAACAGAGCACCATTGCATCTGTTTCTTCTTTCTCATCACTCTCATTAAGCAGCACCAGTAGCTTCAGTGAACTGCTACACTGCTTTCACAAGAATATTGCAGGCATACTGAACAATTGATTTTGCCAGGAGTTGGTTAATATTGGACTGTGATACATTTGCTGGAGAGGAGAGAAGCTCTAATGTTTAGTTAATTTTAGTGTTCCTCCTTGTCAGCATGGGGCATCACATCACTGTTTTGTGTTTAATAGCAACTTTTAGGTTATAGGTAACAGTATTACAGCTTATCTGCTTCACCCACTAAGTGTCCATCAGGTCGATAACACAGATTAAATGAAACTGCTTTTAATGTGACGTAAACTGCTTCAAGCTCAAGCAGATTTCTTAGAGTCC
The DNA here is from genome assembly GCA_015106755.1 of Etia nguti. Lineage (NCBI taxonomy): Eukaryota > Metazoa > Chordata > Actinopteri > Cichliformes > Cichlidae > Etia > Etia nguti. The sequence goes on from VUQG01012279.1 coordinate 42,680, forward strand.
GTCTCAAATATATAAAACTTGACATGGAAACTGACTCATTTTTGACCTGTCAGATTTAGTGTCCACTTGTTTGCACTTGACTGCAGCGATGCTCGCAACCTCGTCAGTTCAGCTCAGGCCAAAAAGCACAGTAGAGTGGGAGAAGGAAGGCCCACAGTTTTCCAAATGTGCACCACAGGCACTGGTTTTTGTGGTATATTTAGTTCTAATATTAGGGCCGGTGTGTGTGGGAGTGTGTGGGAGATGGTGAGTTTTTAAAGGAATGCACCAAGTTCTTGGGAGGTTAGCCTGTTACTCAGCCAACCTGTTAAATAATGAGACACCAAATTTTTCCATTATCTGAAAGATTCCAGTTAGTCATGCTCATTGCTTAATATGTGCTATGTTTAGGGACGGTGGGTGACTAGCTTTCTGTAATTACAACATTGGAATTCTAAAAAATAGCTAAACCTAATCCTCACATCTTTTTTTAATACTTACTGTTGCTGAAAACTGTTTGTCTCACTACACTGACATTAGTTGAGTACAATCATTACAAATATGCTGTCATTTTAGGTTATTCAAAACAAGTGTTAATAAGTGGCCATTAAAGTTGATCTGAAGTGAAAAACATTGCTCATCCTGTTATCATGCAGTGCACCACTGAGAAAACTTTAATCCTGGCATTCATGCAGACATTACGTTCACACCACCCACCTAAACATTACTGCAGAGCCTGCGTCTGTGTCGGTTCTCGGTCATCCAGGTCATGTTAATCTAAGGAACTAGTCGGTTAGGGACACCCCCCTCTAGGGTTTAAATACCTGGGACTCTCCACCTTTTGGTTTTAGATCTGAAGAAGCCTCTTGGATGAGGGGTCTTCATGAAACTTAAAGAAGTCCAGTCACCTTCTTTTCCAGCTTCTGCAGACCATTTGCACCCCCTGTGGCACCGGCGCTCACCAACAGCAGCAGCCTCCCCCAGCAGACAATGACCCCTGCAATGTCGCAGAACCTGCTCAGAGCTGCCTCAAAAACACAAAACTAACATGAGTCTATGATGTCTTCTTGACCTCTGAACTCCCCACGTACAATGTGAGCAACTGCAGCATTTGCCAGAATACATAAGCCTGCTCCAGTGAGGCTGTACTGGCCTACATACTGGTGCCACAACACCTCCAGAGGTGTGTTCATGCACCGACAGGTCTGTTCTGACAGCGTGATGGAGATCTGCAGAATATTAGCAAGGTGGTTTTAGTGTTGCTGCTGGTGGTGGTATGGATATCTAATATTTATAATGTACACTGACCAACTGCTTCATTAGGTACACCTATTCTAGTGCTTGTTAACTTAAACGCCTAATCAACCAATCACATGACAGCAATGAATGCATGTAGACATGGTGGAGATGTCCCCTTCTGAAGGTCAAACCGAGCATCAGAATGGGGAAGAAAGGTGATTTGAGTGATTTGAAACTTGGCGTGATTATTCACTGAGTATTTGAGAAATTGCTGGTGCACTGGGATTTTCCCAAAACAACCATCTGAGGTTTACAGCGTGCCATCATCATGCTGTGTGGCATTCCAGAGGTAGATTTTAGATTTCGGCTCAGAGTTTTCATCACACAAAACAAAGACTCAGCATTTAGGTTACTGCCCAGCTTCACCTCTTCCTCTTTCTGCTTTCCTTATGATGTTACCACGGCAACCAGCTGTCGACATGTCAAACACAATCTGTGTGTTGAGACTTTCTGTCAGTCCCCCTTCTTCTGTTTCTCTGTGTGTATACGTGTGTACTGGTACCTGTCAACTTAATGGCTTATTAGATTTCATCAACACTTTTTTACAGCGTGCTTGTGTTTCAAAGTTATATTCCAAGGCCAGCATGCAATAAACTATACACAAACACTGTTACAGTACCCTCTTTTACAAGCGCTCACACACATAGACACACTCCTCCACTGACATGTATAAGCATTCGCAATCCGCAAATTCACCCGGACACACATACACTCAAATGCGCACAACAGACTCCAGCAGCTGGCCTGACCTTGAAGATAAATACACCCTTGAAAAATGCTTCTGCAATTCGTGGCTGGCGGTGGTGTGTTATACGAGCAGCGTTTCAAAGGATCCATCTCGGGCTGCGTGAAAATAGATATGGAGTCAATATGTGATGCACTCACACACACACGCACACACACGTCCGTCTGTGCACCACCGTGTTTCTGTATTTTTCTCTCATGTGCACAAGGTCACTGGATTACGCTCGATTTCTTGAACAAATCGTCATTTTTTCCCATTTTTTCTCACTCTCCCGATCTTTCTTTCTTGTAGTTGAGTGTCTTGCTGTTTGCACACTAATAATCTGAGTTTAACCGAATCACATGACTGCTGTCAACCATTAATGCAAACACTTTTGTCTCTGTGAAAACACTACCTCAGCGCACACACCCTCAGCATACACTGTTTGATTTACTGAAGCATACAACTGCTCCAATCTCTATTGTCAATCTGAACATGCAGAGGTGCCACTAATCTGCTGAGTCAGGTGTAGTTACAATTCTTGTGATTCTCTGTGCTGGCTTAAAGCAGATGTTGTTTCTTTGTGTGCAAAATTCCAGCTATAAACAAGTGCTGAGCTTGGATATAAATGTAAAAAATCCTTCCGATGTAACGAGTATGTGAAAGTCATCGGTTAGTCAATAACCTTTGTGGCATCTCGAGCACTTAGTAAACCATTTTAGATTGGACGCTAAATCAGTTCGTTTTTTGTTTCTATCCAACTCCCACACATTAACAACTGCACTGACATCTAGTGTTTGAAGCTTTAATAACCCCATATTTAATGTTTGAACTGTTCAAAGTATTTTACTCCACAATTATGTCCCCTCATTGGAATGTCAGCATCACTAGCTGCTGCCTCTATTGACTTATGAATGTCAGTAATGAGTGATACCTGACAGGTGAACGCTGAATGAAGGCAGGTTAGTATCAAAGTGTGTGTGCATGTGTGTGTGCATGAGATAAGATGTGAGAGAAAAAGAAAGTATGACACTGACTTAATAGGTGGTGGAGAAAGCTTGTGTCCTGAACACGCCTTAAAGAACAATGACTGTTCTGATCTCACCATTAAAAGCCAATAACAGCCTTTGTAAGAGCCTATGTACTCATGCACACAGTGTACACAAGCAGTTGTTATTAGCTCTTTCTGGTAGGCATTTGTTCTCAGTTAAAACACTTTACTGTACATGTGAAAATCTCTGTTTGACATCCTAATTCATTTTCTGATAGCAAAATGTCATCAGCAAAAATTACCAGTCACGAACACTTAATGATTTTCTAATTTTGCTTTCTCTTTTTTTTGGTCTAATTTATAATAGCTGAATTTAAACAGTTTCTCTCAAAATCAAAGTTCCCCATATCAGGGTTTTACACAGTATGAAAGGCTGGTTAGATGACACTGTTATTTGAAAGGTGCTGCTCTGAGGGAGGAAACCAGTTGGAGCAATTTGGCATCTTTCAGCTCATTGTTTTGGTTGTTCTCCTTTTGTTTTGGCGCCATAATGCCAAGGTTACAGCAGTAATTGACGAAATAGAGTACTTCAGCTTTCTCCTACAGTCCAACATCCCTGGTTAACCTGTTGGGAGTATAAATGAGCTGTCTTTGTGCATGTCAGCATGAATGGTTGCCCATCTCTCTGTGTTAGCTCTGTGATAGACTGACGACCTGTTTGGGGTTTACTCCACCTCTCGTCCTCTGACAGCATCCAGCGCTCCTCTCCAGCACCCTGAACTGAAGCGACGGAAGAAAATGAATAGATGGTTGGATGGATGGAGATTTCTCGGGTTTTTAGTTCACGTTTTCAGTCACTGCATAGTTTTATTTTAATTTGCTTATTTAACTTTGGGTTCAGTGGCTAGGTTTAAGAAAAAATTGTGCCTTTTTTCAACACTTTATCACAGAAAAGTGATGCTTAAGGCTTCTCAGTGCATTTAAATGTGGCACTAAGGAGTCCTTTACTTGCATTTGTATAATAATAATGACAAGTTGGAAGTGAGATCATCGCACATCTAAAGATATCTTCTGCGTATCTGTGAGACGCCATTATGATGTAGCTCTTTTAGTAGCTAAAGAGCCAGATATTTCTCTCCGAGGTAAAATGAGAATGGATATTCAGCTTTATTGAGTCTGTTCTATTTGAAAGTAGCTAATTACCACATTTGGAATGACAGCTTTATGGAGTTATAATATGCCGGTGCTGGGTTTACAGAGTGTTTTACCGAACCATCAAGCATAAAAATGCCATCTAATTCAGGCTGACACCAGTGGCAGTTGTAATTTCCTCCTTGTGCCTCTGTACTGCAGGTACATTATTCTGAGCTAAATGACAAAAGTGAGAGGGGTCCTGCTCAGAGGCCATCTGTGTACCCTGTAATCTCCCTTCTGTATACCTCGGGTATTAAATGATAACCCATGTTTGGCTTTTCACCTCAAAACTTCCCGTTTTTTATTTTAAATAACAGAGAAAATAATATTTGTGGTTACAGTTAAACATGCTGCCAAATAAAGCCTTATTAACAGTTCAATGATTATTGATCACTTGTACTTAACTGTGACTCTGGGCTTAAACTGAGATATAGCAGATGCAACGGTCTAGTGGAGCACACCTGACAGGGCCGGTAAACTTATGGCATGTTGACTGAGTATGATATCAGAGTATATTCATGACTTTTCAGATGTCTTATTCAGCTTAGGTTATATAGAGACATGTGCTGTTTATTTATATTTCAACACTGATTTAAAGAGTCTTGAACTACAGGAATATTTGTAAAGAAATCCTTTATCCATTATATTATCAATACAATCAAGGTCAAAAAAATGTTTACTTAATGTTTCATGGTTAATCACAACTGAAAATTGTATTCAGTGGTCAGCATTTGCAGTTAACTATAGACATACAGGATGGCAGCGGAAATCAGACCTATTTAGTTTGCACAGATGCAGTGCAGTGTGTCAAACAAGGCTATCACTAGTGAAGAGGCCCCTTACTTGGTCACAGCAATCTTGCTAATCAGTTTGAGTTATTTATTGTTATTTTAACTTCCTGGTGGTGGATGTGGCTGGTTGTACATGGACTCTGAGGAAGTGTTTCAAAAATAAACTGTGAAAGGGCCAAAATCCTGAGAAATGCTTGGGGAGTCCCAGTGCTTCATGTAAACCACACAGTTCTATTTTAAAATCTGCCACTGAAACTGGTTTACAGAAGGGGAGCTGCACCTTAAAACTCAAACACAGACACAAAATGAAACTTATTTATAGCTGAAAATATATATACATAACATATGTATAATGTATATTATTCAGTGCATGTTACTGGTGAGACCGTTTTGAGGGGTGCTCAAGGACACAAAGTTCATCTCGGCACTCCTAAAAAGAACTATGGTAATAGTAGCAATCATATTGCATTTTATGATTTTCTGAGCATCGTAACGTCACGACATCAAGAAAGCTTCTACTGTCTCCATAATGTTACAGTCCATACTCACACACACACACAGAGCGAGGCTTGTCATCAATAAAAAAAAATCGGGTGGCTCAGAGGACGAGGAAATGTCATTACCCAAAACAGTGGTGCTGCTTTAAAAACTCACTACCAAAAACGTTAGCAAGCTAAAGTGCAAATTGCTCTGATAATATGTGGTCGTTGCTGTGACTTACTGTATATTTATTGCATATTTGTTCATTAAATAGCACCAAAAACATAATTTATCTAATGTGGGAGCGCTGGAGATTTCTGAGCCATTAATCCTCCAACATATTGCCAGTTGCCAGCCAAGGATCTGATGTCCTTTATCATTTTAGCTGTTGTCCTTAACCTCAACCGAATCCTTTGACGCGGTAATCAGCCATTAAAATATTTCGGCTGGTTTTGAAAGAAACACTGTAATATGTACCTAACAGAATTGTGGTTTGAGTCATAAAGGGCTGAATACATTTGCAAACAGTATATTGCATTATTCATTTTCATAAATAAAACTCATAAAACTCTCACTAAAAGTAAGTTAATAACACTTCCGGTTTTCATTAACATATTAATATTATTATCATGTATTATTAACATATTGATTGCAAAGCACTGTTTAAATGACAGGATTGAGAACCGGGCCCCCCCTAAAGGTTGGATCCTAGAATCGCCCCTGGCGCACGTTCAGAAACTAGAGAAATTAGAGACCTGCTGCTTAGATGATGTAGTCTGGTTTACTCAGTGAATTAGTTTTGATGTTTAATAATTCTGGATCAAATTTACAAGTTGTACCGAAAAAGAAAGAAAGAAAGAAAGAAACCGAGATCAGCTCTCCCAACGTGCGCGACGCCCTGCCAGTGCAAAGAAGCGTGAAGCGTGTCACACGTGCTGGCTTCATGGAGTACTTATAAAGTGTGCAAACACCGGACAGACACACTGCGATCAAACAGATGGAGCAACTTTACGATGGCTTTGAAGGACCGAAAAATCCAGTACGAAAGGCTGTACGCCACAGACATTTAAATGCTCACTAATCACATCTAAATCCGCACAAGGTTATTTCCTGTTTGAGTTTTCATCCGTATGCGTGTTTGTTTCCAGTGAAATTTACGCTTTTACCACATGCCCGCTCGCACTACCTGTTGCTGGTGAACTGTCAGCTGATAACGCCTCTGCGTTTGTGTGTGTGTGTGTGCAGTGAGACTTCCCCACACATCTGTGGCCAAACGCGCGCATCCGTCTACTGATCTTTTTTTAAGGAACTTTCGCTTCCTGTTGCTTTTCTCCGCACCATTGCGCTAGAAAGTTTGAAAGTCAGTTTAGGCAGCCCGTGGTGTGTGTGAGAAAGTGTTTTGTTCACCAGCAGCTTTAAAGTTTCTTCTGTGTGCATCATCATGTCGCTGCCGCAGCAGTTACGCGACCAAAGGTGAGTCTGTGAGCAGAAAGCAGCGTTATCGCGCCTACAGGTGACAGGTTAGAGTCGGTGAACCGATGTTTTGCGCACAGCCTGATTGCGAAGCTCATTTCTGATCGCTGGTGAAGAATTTGAACAGATCTAATTTTATCGAAAAAGACCAGACTAAATCAAGATCAGCATGTTTTAAGGTTGTTTTACTCACACAGCAGAGCTTTCGTCATGTTAAAAACAAACAAACAAACCCCCCCAAAAACAATTTTTAATTGTAGATTGTGTTTTTAATTGTGTGCTTGTGTGTGTAGGTTTTTCTTTGTGTCACTTTTTGTCTTACATAATCTGTCCTTGTTACTTTAGTGACTTTGATCAGCTCCCTCTCAACATCCCAATCAGCGCCACCATTGCTGATATCGAGGAGAATAAAGGCTTCATCGACTACTTTGTAAGCATTAAAAAAACTAAAGGGCTGAGATGTTTTTCACTGAGACTGGCTCAGAATACCAGGCTCAGCTGTTTCCCTTTCCCTTTCATTCATGCGTCTGTTTCTCTCTCAGAGGTTTGTGATTGAGGTGAAGACTAAAGGAGAGAGTAAGTACCTAATCTACAGGAGGTACCGGGAATTTTTCAACCTCCACCAGATCCTCGAGGCCAGGTACTCTCCAGAAAACCCGGCCAAACTGGGCCCAAACACCTGCATCGTGCCTCCTCTTCCAGGTGTGTGTGGGGCGGGGGGGCACTGATGATTGTCAGTGGCATGCACGGTGTAAGATTTCATGTCGCTCAAATATGCGGTTGTTAGTGTCCGGCTGCTCGGCAGATTGGTTGTTATGCCCTCTGAGGCTTACAGGCACGCCTCGAACTCGGAGTATGTCAACAGTCACAGCTTCTGATTTTCAGTCTTGCTAAATTGCTTTTCTGGTAACGTGAATTGCGTGGTATGTGCTGTGATTCACACCATGGCAGAAATGGCCCAGATAAGAGCTGGTGGGTTCACCTAGCACAAGGCAAACAGGACTGAATTTGAATATGTTCCCTAAAAGTCAAACAATAGTTTGGTCTAGTGTGAAATATTGTAATGAGGGTGGGAAAATGGTAGCTACTGTAATGATTCCTTTCACAGTTTTGATGTGTCAAAGTTACACAAAAGGAACTCCTACTGGATCCTTCCTGTCTTGTGCTCCATAACCTTACATGCTTACATGCTTATTCTCCTTCATGCATAAGAGGAGGACCAGAGCAGGTTCACAGAGACACCTGATTGAGTTTCCTCTCTATGTCTGGAAGAACTGACACCCCTCTGAATACTCTTTTATAAGCATAAGGCTGCCGTGTTTGTTGCTGTGTGTACATTTTGTTGTTTTTATTTTGTTTTTCTCATGTATTCAGGGTGAGATTGAGACATAATTGGATGTCTTTGGTGAATTAAAAAAAAAAAACATTAGCTGGAGATGAAGTCAGGGCTGATATTATAAAGAATAACAACTGTTGCGTCCCTTAAAGATTTGATTACATTTAGCCCAAGTTCGGTGGGAGCTCACAAGGGTTTAGTTATAGCACACTTTAGGCACCCATTGCTGCATAATAATGTGAAGCATGAGTGCTCCAAATGCTGAATTTAAAATCCTCTTTCTCCACTGAGACATCTGCAGAAAGAAGAGTGACATCTACTCTTGTTCAGCTGAAGTAAAATGGGCTTAGAATGAAGTTTGTATTCTACTGAACCCAGTGAACCTTATTGCTCTTTTTCTTTTATCGGCGCTTGCATCTTTAGACACATTTGAAGCATTTACTGTCATGTAATGTGGCTAAATGTCAAAAATCCAGCATTACAAGCCACCAGGTATCATAGTGCCCCTACAAGGTCAGTTTAAAACCAAACCATACGTCAGAGGACAGTAATAAGTTTAATCCACAATGATTGACATTCAGATTAGTCAGGAAAGAGCAGATGGAAAGAAGGGCAGATGAATGCCATGGGCAAAATACAGAGATTAACTGGAAGTGAGAGTGGAAAAAAAGAGCAAAATTGAAGGGAAAGATTTTAAGAGCCAGTAGGGAGAGGGTGATTTATCCATTCATCCATTTCCAGAGGCTCCAGGTATGTAGCAGCTGATGGAGCAGAGAAACCCAAGCACCCTTTTTGTAGTAATCAGTGACTTGTTTGCTGAAGCACCAGCTGGGAGATACAATCGCTCCATCGTGACCACCGTGTCCCTGGATTATCTGTAAAAATCGTGCCCCGGAACAAATCTAAACTCAGCAGAGCAGGACATCGACTCACTTTAGCATGCTAGTTAGCTGTAGGTCTTGCTCATGGAATATGCTGACTTGACTGATTAACATAATGATTTGGTGACTTTAAAACAGCCATTTTAAACAAGCATTGTTTTCCTATCACTACTGAAATTAAAAGTACAGCCAAACATTCTGCTAGCTTGTGCTTAAACTATACATGCTAGTTTGTACTCAAGGTTAATGGGCTCTTTGGATGGCAGCTATGATGGCTAAGATGGTGCATTTCTTATGCTATCACTGAAGTTCTTGAAAACTCCCGTCATGGCTTTCCTTACCTGAAGCATTATCACTGTTACTTCACTTCTTAAACGCTGTCCACATGGAATCTGCTATCTTAAAGAGACCTAACTGATGGAGACTACAACTGTAAAAATATTTTGAAACATCCATACCTTATGTCTAGAGTTTCAGATTGAGTTGCTTCTTGCTGGCTACTTAAGTGTCTGTGAACAGAACTTTAGTTTTAGACTGAATCATATAAGTAGAAATAAGAGAGAAGTACAACTAACAGAGTGCATCTAGACAGTTAACAATCTGAAAGAAAAGTCACTTTCCACTGCAAATGAGCTGCTGTCGAAGAAGATTAAGCTCTGGATGAAATGTCTGTACTGGCCACAATGCAACAAAACCTTTAAATTAGGAAAAGTTGATAAGTGTGATAATGAGTCAAGAACTAAAGTGCTTTTTAGAGCTCAGTGACAGGCAGAGAAGACAGAGGTATGTGAATCCTGTTTCTAACCCACCAAATTTTTAATATACAGTAATTATATGAAGGTTTTAATTTGATTAATTTTGACAGCACTGATGAAAAGACAGGGTTATACTAGCAGGGCACACAGAGCTCCACTAAAGCCCAATAGTCTGGTAGTAATTTCTTAAAAAATAATGTAAAAGACTGGTTAATTAAGTTCCTACTCTAGCGTTCACCTGCCCATATTCATATAATTCCATAAATACATCATCTGGTGGTCCGAACACAAGAATTGTTGAGCAGTAAGCTAACGGGCCTCAGAGTTCCCACTGTGGTGTAATTTCTTTCTTTAAATGAGAGTGCACCCATCGCCGCCTCATGTAGCTGCTGCTGCTGGCAGGCACTGGAGCCGGCTGTAGCTGTGGCTGGAATCCAGGGCCTCAAGCCTTTATCACAAACACTGTTTGATCATTCTAACACCAAGATAGCCTGCCATTTTGGGATGATATGTGTTAGCTGCCAAGTTTACATTTGACTCTTTGGTCATCTGTTTTTCCAAAATGCAGCAACACAGATGGTTCTTTAGCATAGTGTCAGTTACACTGCTGCCAGCTCCAAGTTAACATTTAGTCAACAAAAACATTTAGAGTTAGACCTAGCTAACCTCGTTACAGTAGTCCCAAAAGGTTGATTCTGTTCTGGATGTAGCGTTTTCAGTGGAAGAAATGTTTCGTCACTCATCCAAGTGACTTCCTCAGTCTCAGCTGACTGCAGGTTTTTCCAACCTTATAAACAGTATATTTTCACAATGACTGAAACTAACCCACTGAATGGCTGTGAGATCAGTTCCTTGATCTCACAGCCCATTGTTCATTCTCCCACTGAAAACGCTACGTCCAGATGAACAGAATCAACCTTTTGTGATTTACTTACCTGGATGATTGAGCATGCATCAAGACCCGTTACAGGAGGTTTGGTGATTCTTTGGTAACGTTAAAACACCCATTTTGAACAACTAGTGTTCAAAAATTGCCAAAATTAATGGATTTGTCCTGAAAAGTGATAAATGTTAAGCTTTAATGAGAATTTGATCAGATGAAAGCATACTGACCAATCAAAAGACTGGCTGACATGGGGACTGCAGCCCTGCAGATGTCATTTCAAATTGTTTCCTAGATCTTTAAGAGTTGGGAGCCCAAGTTGTTCAGCCTGGTGTGACTGTATCATGAAAAAATATCCAGAATCTAGCCCTTTATTGGGATCTACACCAAAATTAGAATTAATAGGTTCTTCTTTCCAATTCCACCTAAAAGATTTTATTAAAAAGCTGGCTCGGTAGTTTTTCTCTAGTCCTGCTAAGAGACAGACAAACATGCCAAAGTAATCACACTCTGCACTGCTGTTCACCGTGATGATGGATTTATGATAAAATAATCGTAAGCACAGAGACTTGAGATAAAATATTGTAATGTGAAAGCACACAGTATATTCAGGCCTCAGTCACTGTTTGTGCTGCTGTGTGACTGTGTCTGTCCTGTTGTCCTCATCTGCTCAGTGGTTTTGGTTTTATTCAGCTCATTGTTTCCCCATAAGTCTGTCTGTCTGGGAGGCGGCGTCAGTGTCTGTATTGATTATCGGTGGCTGGAAACCAACATCTGCACCAATAAAAGCCTGAGGGGTTTGAATGGGCGGCTCGGAGCATTGATTTAAGAAGGATGAGGACAGACAGAGGTGATTGTTTTGTGTGTAGATTACAAATAGATTACAAATTTATTTCTGTGGATTTACAGGCTTTAGCTTGGTTATTAACTTGTTATTGTCATTATTAAACATTGTATTTACTTTGCACAGGGAAAATGGCTTTGTCTCATCATTAGAACTACTAGTCACATTATAGTTGCAGTTTTCCTTTGATACATTTTAAAATACAAATCTGAAGTCCAAAGGCATTTAAACCAGTCTACAGAACTGAGAGTTTCAGGATCTGCACAAAAACTAAGAAGTCTGCATGTAGGGAAACACATTTAAGATGGGTAGTGGACAGCTGTCTAATGGTGCTTAAAAACACCCCAAAATCAATACCGTATATGGTGGTGGGATGTTGATATTGAAGTGGGACACTACAGTAAATTAAAGTCCGGGAAAAGTTGATCAAATACACTTTGATAGCCATTTGCCTAGGTTTGAGACATACTATCACCTGAGCTCTTCCTTGAGCCCGTGTTTAGCTATGTACAAAACGCCAATGTCGCCATGTTAGCATGGTAACATATTCATAGTTGCAATGCTAAAATGCTCATGTTCAGCAGGTGTAGTGTTTGTCATCATTTAATTTTAGCTATTTTTGTGTTATTTTTGCTAACTTTGCTGATTACTAGAAAACTGAAAGCATATTTCATGTTGATGGCGATGCCATTAATGTTTCTAAAATGTCCTCATAAACCACTCAAGTATCACTGAAACTGCATCAAAGCCTTAATAGGCCAGGCTTGCCACTCAGCAGCCATCTTGAATGCCCCAGACAATTGTTTAACAGGACAAAGAAAGAGGGTTGAAGGAGCCATAACAACACTTTCAGTATTTGCTGGAACATAAAAAGCTGCCTATGTAGAACCTATGGTCAAATCTAATTAAACCACTTAAAAAGTTTACTGAGCCTCTTCTTTCTTGTTCTTTCTTTCTTAACCTTTTTGGGCAGAGTAGTGTTCAGAATGCTTTCCCGGTTCAGCAGCTCAAGGTCAATATAAATCATCATAAATCATTATGATCAACCTGCCAAACACATTTGCCCATGTCATATGTTTGATTTCTTATTAAAAAGCAAGAATGTTTTTACTCAAGAACACTTTATTGTGAAAATGTTACGATTTTACAATTTGTTGTAACATATACGGCCATATCTCAGTAGCAGCTGCTATATCGGGAAAGTTCTACTTTTCTACAAGCTCTGATTTAACGTCTGCCACTGAGGAGTCTGTTGGATAATATTAGATCTGATGGGTTTAATTGCAGTGCCAGATCTCATCAGGATGGGAAGGGAATAAGAAAGACAGGGGAGAGAGTGGAGGGAGACAGGCGAGGATGGGTGATGATTTTAAGGGCAGAGAAAAGATAGAAAAGGATAGAGGTCTGTCTTTTCAAATAAAGCTATTCTTATTAATGAGAAGTAAATAATATTTTAATATCAAAAGTGTGTGTGTTTCTTTGTTTCTTTCTCGTAAGCTTGGTGCTATGCTGTGCTTTTCTATCTTAAATGATGATTTCTGAGTCATACGTGATAGCTATAAATTCAAGGTCAAAGGAGCATTTAGGTGAGCGGATGGGTGACTGATTCATCAGTGAGTGAGTAAATGAATGAACTTGTGTCTGCGAGTGATTGAGTGAGTTATCGTGCTCCACAGTGAATGAGACAAGGGAAATTGAGTGAAGAGAGAGGGCTGAGGGTCATTAAGACTGTGCTAAATTTGATTTAACAGCAGGGTTAGATGGCCTTGGATGAATTGGTGGGGCCCGATTTAGACTGTTAGGAGTCTGTGCTGTGCCTCATAATTTTTTTGACCGGACGTAATGTGATATTAGGAAGAGTAACATGCTATTTCCACAATCTTTTGAAGTAAGGAGCATTTGCCTTGTTTGGAACAGGATAAATGTGTTAGCTACTACACATACATTGACATATGTATTGGGCCAAACCCTTAATCGTTGAATTCAGGTGTTTTCAGTCCCACAGATAAAATAAGTATAAAATCAAGCGCCTAGCGATGCAGTCTGCCTGTATAAAAATTTGTCCAGCAGTAGTGTTAAATGAATGAGTTTAGGAACCACGGCAACTTGGCAATGAAGCGGCAGATCAGCTAAAGTTACAGAGTGAGTTTTACTAGGAATTTGCTAACACGCTACTTCAAAACTGTGTTTAAGCGTCAAAAAAGTGCTGTTGGTTTTTACAGAGTGACAAGATTATATGTAAAAGGTGGGAACTGACCCTGTTACATATGTATTTCTGGGAGTTCCTTTCTGAAAGTGCGTAATGTAGGTAGGAGAATATTTAAATTATATACGCAAAGTGATTTACTAACATATGCAACACACAGTTTGCTGCTAATTGCAACGATATTTAAGGCCAATAAAAGCATGTCTTAGTTTTTGCCTCTGATAATGAAATGAACTGACTGCTTCTGTGTTTAAGAAACAGCGCAACTTTTGTAGAACTAACAACACTGTTGAACGCCATTTGGTACTATTTTTTTGCCGTAAATCTGGCCTATGGTGTGTGAAAGTCACCAACGCTCTTCTGAAGCAATAAGTACAGAGTTGCAAACCTCTTCTGGCTGCATGAGTTGCCATGAAACTTGGAGGACATTTTCTCCCTCATACATTAGCTTATCTTGAAGTTGTGTTTGTGATTGTAAAAATGTGCCATTGCTAGCATGCTAACATGCTAAACCAAGTTGGGTAACATAAAAAAACCCTAAATATTAATACTTAAAACGTATACTTGCCACACACGTGCATCTTAACACTTTCGGTCGGTGAGAATTCGAGCAAGTAAGGATTAAACTCAAACAACTGGGGCTAATGTTACCTCAGAATCTTCATACATGTACCTTATCACCTTCTCAGTAGGTGGGCCTATCTGAATGAAACTTTGCACAAACATTGTCACACAATCAGCAGTTATTAATCGTATATGTTTATAAAAATGATTTATTTTGAATCCCAATCCTTTTTTGTGTTTTTTGACTGTTTGCACTCACTGCTAAGTACATAATGCAGAAAGGTACAAAAATATATGCTAGTAAATATAATTTACCTAGATCATCCTTACCTGGGTTTCGTATAGTACCTGCACACATTTTCCTAGTTTCCTGGTGTTAAAAGCTGAGCACAGTCATCAAGCTAAAATTAATAATTCACATTTTACACTTGGTGTATAAAGTGCAAAAGAGCATCAACAGTATCGGAACAAAAACTTGTTTACATGCTTGCTTTGTTTACAAAAAAAACAGCTGTATTGTGAACATACATATGCATGTCCGCTATGTGAATGCATTTTCATGGCCCCTGTTCTAGAGTGTAATCTCACTTGTGCAGTCACTTTTTAAATGTGTTTTCTTTAGGAAAAATCTACATCGGAAACAAAAAGGAGATTGCAGAGAGCAGAATCCCTGAACTCAACACGTACATGAAGGTAATCACATTTCATTTTTATGCACGATGCAGTCTCTTTTTAAAAATTTTCAACAGAGGAAAGAATTGTTGGCATGTTTGCCATCTTCTGCAGTGTGCAGTGCGGTAGCCTACAACGCAGTGGGCTGAACGATGCTGTAGGTGGATAAGCACTGACTCGGATATTTCAGCAGTAGTTTGCAGATTGAGCTCAACATGTAGGCGTTGCTGCTCTCTTCTCTTTGCTCTGCCCTGTGCCCACATCACGTCTGACTGACTGTAGTTGTGGGACTTTTGACATGTTTCAGTGTTGCACCATCGCTAAAAACACGATCAGGTTCTCTTTCTCCCACTCACTCACTTCTCTTTTCTGTTCTACTCTCTTTTTTCCCACAACCTACGTCGCTCCCTCTTTGCCACACTCTCTCGCCTTACACTTCTCGCTTCATCTCCACTCTTTTTAATCCACTCCTTCTCTCCCACCACCCTGCATCTCCTTCTCCTCTTCCATCAAACTCCCACTCTCTTTACACCCCTTTTGTCTCTGCTGACATCTCAATTCATCCACCCTGATTTCCCTCTTTTTACATCACTCCTCATCTCCATCTTTCTTGCATGTCCTTATCTTTCATCCCATTTTTTTTACTCCACTCTTCCCTCATTCCATGTTTCTCTCTCTCTCTCTCTGTCTCTCTTATATCAAGAGGTTGCTGGGTTTGCCAACATGGGTGTTGCTAGACGAGGCTCTCAGGATGTTTTTCTACCAGACAGAACAGGACTCTGAGCACCAGCCGCGAGCCCTGAGGCGTCTCCGCCCGAATACCCGCAAAGTGTAAGTCCCACAGTTCCCCAAGGTAACAAGCCAAAACACAGATTGAACAGTCAGCTGTTCATCTGTCAAAGGAAACACCAGTTACATACAGTACTGTGCAAAAAGTCTTGAGTCACCCCGCTTCTCTTTATAGTTTGCTAGGTAAATGGGAAATAAGTTCAGCGACTTAAACACACAAAGTCAGTACTTTGTTCAACCAGCTTTATTCTTGAACACAGCCTGAACTCTCTTAGGCAACCTTTCTTGTAATTTCTTTAAGCAATCTTCAGGAATAGTTCTCCAGGCTTCTTGAAGATGATTCAAAGCTCTTCTTTGGATTTTGGCTGCCTTTTTCTTTTTTCTTTCTTTTGTGTTTCTGTGTGGGTTTTTTTTTCCCTCTTTCTGATCCCACACTGCTTCAATAATGTTGAGGTCCTGGTTCTGGGGAGGCCAACCTATGCTTAATGGTGTTCCAGTGTGAGTTTTCCAGGTATGCTTTTACTGCACTGGCATTGTGTTTGGGATAATGCTGAGAAATGAAGCTGCTGCCAATCAGATGCTTTCCCAATGGTATTGCATGGTGGAGCAAGCTTTTCTGCATTCATAAATCTATTACTTTTGATAAGATCCCCAACACTGCTGAGTGAAATGCAGCCCCAAACCATGACAGAGCCTCCACCCTGTTTTACAGATAGCTGTAGACACTCACTGTTGCCCCCCTGTCTGGACCACTTATAGTCATATTGATAGCAATTTGAACCAAAAATTTCAAATCAGGATTCATTACTCTGTAAGACCTGTTGACCACACACCAACCTTCCCATTTTCCTTTCTTAGAAATGAATTCTTGATGGCCTCTTGTCCACTGAGACCATCTCTGTTGAGGCTTTGGTGAACAGCAAGTGATCAACTGAAGGACCAGATGGGTCTTTACTTGATTTGATTTTTTTCTTAAAGACATGACTTTCAGATAAATGGTCCAGTACATGTACTTGATTGACCAAAAAATAATAATTTCAATGAACTTTAAAGCCTTGCACTCTCACTCAAGAGTTCTCCTGTCAAAATATAAAGAAATGTGAGGCGGCCTGAGACTTTTGCACATTTCTCTAAATACAAAGTATTTAACTGTGCAAAAGGTGTAGCCCGAGTGAATCAGGTTTAAAGTTGAAGCATCTGCAAATAATGACAAAGGAGGGTAATTGCTGGCTTTGAAGGGCTTGCTTTCAAGGCATAAATTCCTTTGAAAAAAACTGCAAGGTTAAAATGTGACTTTAATCTGTGAAATTTCAGAAGCATTTTGACTCCTCCAAAAGAAAAATGCCTCATTTAGCTTTGAAAAAATCTTTTTAAATGAACATAATTAAGATCAATCTAGTGCAATTTGTTCTCTTAAGGAACATGTTTCCTCATCTCAAATAACTGTGCTTTGAAATTAAAATAATTACAGCAGACTGGATGCAGGTCTTGTATGAATTATATGAGCAGGCAAGATGAAGGCAGGGGCTCCAGCAACATCATTTGCCTCTCTGAAGATGGAGAGAGAAGAGAATACATTTTCCCCAAAAAGCGTAAACCCAGGAGTGCAGATTTCCATAAATATTTAAACTGGTTTTTCTTGCTTGAAGCTATTAGCACTTCAGTGTCAATTCCCCCCAGATGAGATGCACAGGTTCAGGCAAACCTAGGTTCATTTTATGATACAGCTAATCTCATAACCTTGTATTCTACTTTATGAGTAACTCCTGTCATCTTTTAATGTCTCATGGTTCTTAGACTTGACTTATGTAACTCCTCGTGGAGGATGAAAGGGAAAACATTTTCATGAAGGTTCATCACAGAACTTTTTAAATTTGATAGCTGCTGTTAACTTTGAGTACTCAATGAATACTGAAGGTCATTTAGACTGCAAATTCAATTGCACAGAAATGAAAACAGAGAGAGATGAAACTTTGTATTTCAATTTAAGTCTTGCAGTTGGGCTTTTGGTGATGTACGCAAGGAGATAATAATGCCAGCAGTGAATCACTGCTAAAAACATGTGATGCTTCTCTTCACCTGAAACTTGGCTTAAGCTCTTCACTTTTAATTTAAAGGCAAAAACATTTTGTGTATCTATGAATTGAGGGTCAGTTGACCACATATACCCACAACATGTGTTTTGCTTATATAAGCTTTTACTTCCTCCATAACAATACATTAATAGGCATTTAGCCCACACACAAATTCAAAATGAATTCACTGAGGGCTGAATAACAGCTTATATCTCACTGAGCATACTGAGAAAAACTGAAATGCTACTGGATTCAACACCAAGTTGTCTTGGTTATCTTAAATCACATGGAAACTCTTCAAGCTTCCACATGAGACTTAGTCTTGGATTGGTCACATGAGGAAGGTCTGCATCACCTTAATGCATAACGAACCTTTTTTCCAGGTCATGACTAAGAGAACATTCAAAATCCTTCGTATTTATGGCTATTATATGCTCTTATCAGGAAATATGAAGCAAAGAGCCTTCCAGAGGATGAATTAACTTAATACTTTATGTAATGGCTATCCATTTAGATGTGGCATTAAAAGGCTCGGCTCCCAGTTACAAGCGGTCTGCTTTTAAAATGAATTTCTTCACGTATCTGCAAATTATTGTCATAAATAACATGGCTGAGTTCAGGATGATGGCGAGTGCTTCTGCAAAAAAATGCAGGTATGAAGTAAATCAGTTGAGCAACAAGTTTAGAGAGTTCACTTGTGATGGCCATCATGCAGCTTTGCATGAATATAATTGGATACCTAGGAGTCAGCTGGTAGCCAAGCAGCTGATGAATGAGTCACTTGTGTGCTTCTGACTACAGTCACTTATTGCAAGAACAACTTCAGCACCCTGCCTGAACTATTCCCCCCAAAGCAACGTGAGTCTTTTATCACACACAATGTGCGTTTGCTTTTATAGTATAGATATATTTGTACTATATGATTCTTAAAACTACTGTACACATCTGAGAAATGAGAGCACTGACCGGCTGATATGACTGTTCATGTAGAAGTAGCAAAAACGTCATCTGCTTAATAAATCTGTATTGATTTACTGAAGATTTGTAAAATACAGTATTGTTTTTTTATTATTCAAGGAGTCAAGCAGTTCTTAAAAAGTAGGGATCGGCTTGTTATGGATGAGTCTGAGTGTAAGAAACAGCGGTGTATTGATATTGTTAATGGGAGGAACAGGTGATGTCACTCTAAAAAAAAACTTACATATTTGATGTCAAATCAAACAAGGGTGTCCTGAGTTGATGATGTCTCAGCTGAGGCAAGGGCACCTTAATTTGGCATTAAGAATATCTATATCCATTTATAAAGGCTTTTTATCCTTTTCATGTTCTACTTCCTCATTTATAATGGCCATTTAGACTTTTGATTGGTCCCTTTCCCTGTGGCTGGATTACATCAACAGAAGATGTGGTAAAATCAGAGTCTCTCAACAGGAAATTATGCAAAAGCAGACTTTCATTGCTTCTTCTGCTCTTAGATCTGACCTGTCTCGGTTTGTATGTCCTTTTGGTTGATTTGTCTGTTGGAACATTTGAAGAAACTGTTACTTCCTTCCTGAAGAATTGCCACATATTTGATTTTCACATGGTCTTTCACTGCCAGTTCCTATGTTGTTTCAGTATTCTGCAGTCAATACACTACCTTTCTTAAAGGATGGTAATGTGCAACAGTCTCAAGCAACCTTTCTCGTTTATTTTGTATTTTGTATTGACATTTTCTTGTTATTTTTTAAAAGGGGTTTTAACCAACAGAGTTTCGAAGTTGTTGAGGGTTTTTTTTGGACTGCTTTCTTTTTACTTCCAGTCAAGTCCTTGTACTTAACCATTTTTAAAAGAATGTTTGACTTTTGTTTTTCTTCTTTAACCACTTGACAAAACAGTAACCTATGAGTCATTCAAATGTAAAAAAGGAACCTAACTCAAACGATGAATCAGTGTCGTGTCTACAAATAACGGACAACTTTAGCGCTTTGCTATTAGGAGCCAAAAATTCATTCCTATTTCTTTAGTTGAATCTATAAGAAATGTCACCGTTAATACAGTTTGACCGACATAGACATTGTACTTTTGCACTAACAAAATGATTCTCAAAGAGTTATGAGCTTTAGTGTGCAGTGTGTCCTTAAAAAAATTGAGGAAGTAGAAAGAAGAAGTGGCAGGCCTCAAAAACTACACTGAAAATCACAGGCCTTATGGAGTGATGGATCCAATGTCATCTTTTTGATTCAAATCATCATCAATATGTACATAAGGGGTCAGGAGAGAGGCACAATAGTTATTTACAGCCATCTGTGAAACACGGTGGAGACTCAGTCATGGTTTGGGCTGCATGTCACTCAGTGGTGTTGGAAATCTTATCAAAATTGATGCAATGTTGAACGCAGATAAATACCATCAGATTTTGATCCAGCATGCAGTACCACCTGGAAACCATATTACTGGCATCACCCTCATTTTTCAACATGACAGTTGACCCCACACATACTATCAGTGCAGTAAAAGCATACCTGTATAGAAGCCTGGAGAACTATTCCTGAAGACTAGTTAAAGAAATGACAAGAAAGCTGCCTGAGAGAGTTCAGGATCTGTTAAAGAATAAAAGTGGTCAAACCAAATATGGACTATTAGACTCATTATAAGTTCTATAAGGCATTTCTGTTTGTTTGCATATTTCAATAAATCACTGCCACTATCTCCAAAATACAAAAAATGATAGGTATTTCAGGTATTTTATTTCCAGACTTGTTTAACACATAAGAAAAAACAGCAGAATTTTTTAAATTTATTTATTTATATCTACCCTACAAAAAGACTTTCTTTGTGCTTGTGCATTGTAACTCTGTGAAGCAGTGCAGCATAACGGTGCTTTGAACTAAATGTGACCATACCTACCACGCTCATACTGACAATTTTAATATCCTTACCATGGTCATTATCTTAGTTTAGCATGATAGCGTGGCAAATTTAATCAAGGAAACCAATTTGCCCAACAAGTGTTGGACAAATTAAAATTTTGGCCTGATGAAAGTGCTGAATGAAAAGTTTAAGGGTTGCATGAGTTAAAATGTATATTTGTTTAATAATGTCTAATATTAATACATTATTATTATTAATAATAGTGTCTGTGCCAAAATACATGTTAATTATAATTCCAAGCAAAATTAAATAAAGTTTTGATGACACATTGAGCCCTCAGGGCTGCACATGAATTTTGCATCAAAGGAAATTGTGCAATCATGCATTTCATTAACCTTTTATGTGGAATCAATACATCTGTATGCTTAAATAATGTGAAAGGGTTAATGAAAATAAAATAAGTGTTTCCTGCACTTAATGACACATTGTTTCCCAGTGTGACAGTAAGTGTTGTCAAACATGTAGTGGCTCCAGTAAGACAAAGAGTCAAATTTAATTATTTCTCATTTTCTTTAAAATGTTTATGGGTTCAAATTAATCATGTTAGACAGAAAAACAGTTATCATAACTGCAGCAGGCTTTTCTCTGCCTTGTCAGTTACAGGGTAAGCTCACTGTAAAGCATACCGTGTTTTATCATTCAGGCCTTGTGGAGCTGACCAGAGAGAGCAAACAGGGCTTTCGAAAAGGGAAACGGCTTCCCAGTTTCTTGATGTTACCGGAAATATCACTCTGCTGAAATATCTCTTGCTGATTCATCAGAGTGTTAAACTTTGAGGTAACTTTGAGGAATTCCATGAATGCAGACAGACTGTTCTCTTATATGGCTTGTCTCTGTCCATCTGTGTCTTCTAGGAAACAAGTGAAGTCGCAAAAGATGGACCTCTTCTCCTCCCCCAGGGCTGAGGTTGGTGTAATTACTATTTTTTGTGCTGTTGCAACCCACAGAGTAACGACCTTTGTAGTCAAACAACCACGCAGAATGCACCGCATCACCCCGAGAAGCACAATGTGATCCTATAAGCACCATCGGCATGAGTGCTTTTCATGGCACACACACACAGACACACACACATACACATGACTTTATACAGCTGTACCCACAGAAACTATTACTGGTTGAAAGTCACAAACTAAGTGCATAAATAAACCCTAAAAAGCAGATACCATACACAAGTGTGTCATCTGATGTCACAAATCAATAATTATGGCGTCTTTGGTCAAATGTTGTGCTGCACTTTTTGTCCTCCCATTCTCCCCTGACGCTGTTGACCTCATCAATAGTTCCTGCTTCACTTCACTCCCTATTTTAATTTCTGTATCCGTTTCTCTTTTCGTATTAACCTCCTGTTCCCACACTCTCTTCTCCTCCCTTCAACACCCCTCCCTTTAAGCATCCCTTAACTTTTGTCCTTTTCCTCTCCCCTCCCTCTGTCTGTCTCTTTCCAAGGTTGCAACCATCTCTCGTCCCTCTCTCCCCCCTCCTCTCTTTCACATCCTCTCATTTCCATTCTATTCACACCTTCCTCCCTGATGCTGATGATGGAAAGAGAAACCCATTTATATTCTAAAGTCGTTTTTCTTAGGAGCTGTGTGATTTGGAGGTTGTGGAGCGCTTGTGGTTCAGGTGCTGGTGTGCAGATTTGGGCATTAGGTCAGGTCAGAGGATGAAGCAGCAATGACCTGCCAATTAAACTCTCCATGAGGGGCAAAAAAAAGCTTTTATTCTTTATACGGTCAGCACAATCTTGTACTGACTGTACTACGCAGGCTTCTACGCTTGTGAAAGCTCATGTTGGTTTGACTCATTCCCTTTAACCAAAATCACCAAATTCCATACCCGCTTTGAAATCTTACCTTATTCCTACTGTATTTTTTAACAATATTTATCCCCCTAAAACATTAAAACCTTCAAAAAGTGACAAGAGGCCTCAGTTTCAAGGTTTAAAATTCAGAATGATCCTCACAAAATGTAGCAGGACACAGATATGCCAATGCTTAGAAGCGAGTCTAAATGGCTATTTTAAAAAATCAGTTAATCAGTTGAGCCTTAATATTGTTTGCGTGGGAATAGAAATATTGATAGTACAGTCAAACTGATGGAGGACAGCCCTTCTGTCATCTGGTTGCATTACAGTGTTTAAAAATATCTCATCTTTTTGTGTATCGTTGGTTTGTGCAAATCTGCACTGCAGAAATGTTATTCTCATGAGGTAATTTTTGTTTGTCATCCAATCCTAAAAGTTCTATTACCTAATTTACCAGCATGTTAAAGGAGACCAGAACCAATAGTTATAATACCTTTAAGGACCAGAATTCTACTATTAGTAAAAATCCACAGATACTCCTTTATTAGTGCCGTGAGAAGCCTACCATAGGCAGTAGATTTTATTTAAAAAAATGTATACTCAAATACTAATCAGTACTAAAATTGATTAATAGATTAGTTACTGATTGGCAACAGTATTGATAAAATTCCATCTTTTCCTCCTACAGCTAACACACAACTTCACATCATGCTGCAGACAGGCAGGTACACAGCCCCTCCCCTCACTACCAGCTGAACACGTGAACAGCTGCAGATCAAACTTGGAGAAGCATCTAAAATAATGTCAACCTAGTTTTTATGAGGAATTTCAAGAATTCCTTAAAACACTGGTTTCAACAACATTAAAGTTTTAAAGAGTTATTATAAATGTGAACCTGACTGGTGCACACGTTAATGTTAGCCACGTTAGTGGCTAGTGGCTGATTAATTAAGCGACAATGTTTAGATTAGAACTACAAAGCAAATGGTATCAGTCCTTCCCGTCTATAACCCGTAGTGTTAGTTTACCAGGATAATACAATTATTTGTGTTTAAAACACGTTACGGTTTTGTTACAGTCACAGATTGAAGCTGGGAAAAGTCTATCAGCAGCTATACAGAAACAGTGGGATTTAACAACTGATCAGGAACAAAAACATGGAGTCAAGTCACTAGGAGCAGGAAAACAGGAAATAAAAGGGGGTGTGGCTTTTGCATTATTGCAGTATCTGATCTGTATTGTTTTAATTTTTTATAAGCCTCGTAATTGTGCCCTTTTTGCTCCACACTATTGAAAGTATCTTGAGAGCCTCAATGTTTTCCTCAATATTGGTATCGACTTTGAAAATCTAGTGACAACCCCAGTTTGCACAGAAGCATCAATCTCCTGCTTTTTTACTGCTGAGGGGCAAACAATCAAGAAAAAAAAAGTTTCCTTAAAGGGAAATGAGCTTTAGAGCCGCTTGTTTCAGAACTGTGGAACTGTTAAGATTTACTTCAGTAGAGTCCAAGAAAAACAATGGAAATAAGCATTTTCAGAAAATGGTGGCCACACACTGAAGTGGAGTTTCATGAAAAAATAGTAATAAAGCTATAACACATTAGTTACATCAGTATGTAGCCCTGCGATAGACTGGTGACCTCCCCAGGGTGTAACCCGCCTCTCACCCTATAGGATAGGCTCCAGCCCCCCCTCTGTGACTTTGATAAGTACAAGCAGAAGAGAATGGATGGATGGAAGAATTGTTGTCCCGAATACACATGTACATATCTGTTTTTTTTAAAATATTGTGTTTTGGACATGTATGCCAATTAGTGCATATTTGATGAGACTATACTGCGATATTGAAGTACATTGAAGTACCTCCAACTTTCAGCACAAATCTAAAATCATTGCCAAAGAATGACCTTTTCTTTTTTCCATCTGGCGTCAGTACTTTCTGAATCATGAGATTTCCAAAATCACTGGTCACCTGTCCAGAGTGTACCGCACCTATAGGACCATGCCCTCTGGGAAACATGAACTGGATAAGCAGTTAAGAAAACAGATCATGTGTGGGTTATTTATTTTTTTATTTTTTACCTCTGTCCACCTGAAGTGTCTCCCTTTGGCTATATCGGACCATTGTTCCATTAATTTCTCTGAAGCAAGTTAAAGTTGTTTAAGGGTAAATTGAAATATTCACAACTGACATAATAGCAGCACTGACTAATAGCTGAATTGATCCACTGTCAGCTAATGTGATGAAGCAGTCATTTGTAATACTTTGTAGAGAGAGACACCTTTGCTCGGTTGTGTAAGCGGCTATGTCTGCACAGTATGGAGTCTGTAATATGAGTACATGTCCTCAGGCAAAGTGTGTTTCAGTTCTTGAACTCTGTGCTATATCGCCTTTCAAAAGCATTTAACTTTACTAACCTTGCTCTATACAGAAAAAAGGATGCACACGCACACACGCATACACACATTGCATTTCTCTCTGCACACTCCAGTGGTCTTTTATTTCCAAACTAAAAGAAACAGCTCCATTTTACTCTCTCCTCTTCTCTCTCTCTCTCTCTCTCTCTCTCTCTCTCTCTCTCTCTCTCTCTCTCTTTCTCCCCTCTCTCCCACACAAAAGTAAAACACTGGTGTACTCTACTCATGAAGCTGCCAGCCTACTCAACATTTATTTTAGCTTTTCTCTCCTTTTCTAGCTGAAAAGCTTATCCTTCCTCTGTGCGTTAGTGTGTGTTGGTGTGTGTCCTGCTGTGTGTTTTCCAGCACACCAAAGTGGTTGTCCAAACAATGATCAATGGCCAGCCTGAGCCTGATGGATAAGAGCAGAGCGCAGCATCTGTCACAGCAGAGCCAGTACAAGTGTTAGCGTTTACGCTGCAGCACTTCTTTCCACTCCACTTAGTATTAGCTCAGGCTTAGCCCCAAAACACTGCTATGAGTAATTGTCAGCTGTAGTGCTATGAGCTTCAGACAAGGTCAACGGGACAGGCTGCTCATAGTTAGGAGTACTTTAACGAGGCAGATGCTGGTGGCATGATTTGCCTGATCTGAAAATTGAGTGAGACAAAGAAAAAAAAGATATAAAAAAAGGCAAAAAGATATATTAAAGAAGCACAAAGGGAGGGAAAAATATCAAGAAAACTAGAAAATGAAAAATCAAAGAGGTCCTTGTCGAGTGATAAGAGGGTTAAGGCAGAAATTACAATTTTAGATAAAAAACTGATGAGGAAGTGTTAGTGCTTATCTCCACTAGCACAAACTTCGACCATGTAACACAAATGTGTTAAAGTAACCAAGAATTTAGGAGGCTTGATTCCAGACACTAGAAAATATCAAAGCACCATTGTGTCATAGAGCGGGTTTTATCAGTTTGCCTGTGCGGAAATTTTTATATACAGATACAGTATATGTCAGCAACTTTGTGTTTCTTCCTGTTAGATGTAGGGCATATTAGATACTGCTGTTACATAAACAATACGTTGAACAGTTAATTGACTATGAGCCAAATGTTAAAGGTGAGTCACAGTGTGAAAGTCCTAGCTGTGCAGAAACCATTACCTCACTCATTGTCACCATCACTCGCATCAATCTAGTTTTGCATCAGTGGAAATCTGTCGAAAATCGAAAAATAATATAGGCTTTGAGGTCTCGCTCTCTAGCAAGCGCAAACATTGTCTTTAACTTATGAATGTGTTGATTATTTGAGAAACAGGAAAAAATGGCTAAAAACAGAGTTTGTGCATTACTAACAAGCTTAAAGGTCAATTTTTGCTGTGACCACCTTTATTCTTTAATGCACCCTGAACTCTGTTCAGCAAATGTTTTCATAATTTGTCTAAATAGGCTTCAAGAATAGTTCTCCAGAAAATTTCAAATATGGATTTATCACTCCATAAGAGTGTTGTCTCCCTGCTTCCCTTCCTTAAGAATGGCTTCTTGATAGCCACCCTTCATCGACATCTTCATCAGACTATTTCTCATGAGGCTTCAGCACAACTGAGCAACTGAAGGGCCAGATGCATCTCTCAGGACCTGTGCCAGGTCTGCTTCATTTTTTACATATGTCTTAAGGAAATGACTTTCAGATACTGTTGATCTGCTGTAGATTGGTTTTTAGGTCTGCCACCTCTTCTTTTTTTGGGGTGGCTGTGGCTCAGGTGGTAGAGCGGGTCATCTACTCACCGGAAGGTTGGTGGTTCGATCCCAGGCTCCTCCAGTCTACATGCCAAATATCCTTGGGCAAGATACTAACCCCATGTTTGCCTACTGGTGGTGGTCAGAGGGCCCAGCGTCCCAGGGCAGCTGTGGCTATAATATAGCTTGCCATCACCTGTGTGTGAATGACTGAATGTAGTGTAAAGTGCTTTGGGGTCCTTAGGGACTAAGTAAAGCACTATACAAATACAGACCATTCTTTTGTCCTTCACTTGTCCAGTTTCCTCAGATTTTTTGAAGGACAATCTGCACACCATGTTGAGATATGCCAAGTTTAAGTATAGCTTCTTGGGAATCACCTTATTGGTTCAAATATACAATTTTATGCCAGTCAGACTGTGTTGTCTTTGGCCTTTCCCATAGAAGCAACTTCAGAAATGGGGGAAAAAATATTTGTGACTTGCTGCTAATAACAAAGTGCCTAAAGAATCAATTTATAACTGGTTCTTTGCTAAGTTGGCTGTGAACAGTGGTTCTTCTGTTGAGTTTTGTTATGCTTAACGAATGAATAAAAAAGAAAACATTCCTCTGAGAGGTACAAGGACTGGACTGAAACATGAATGAAAAAGCAGCCAATGTCCAAAGAAACACTTTGAAAGACTGTTAGAGAACCTCGAGAACTATCGCTCAACACCAAAAATAAAGTCTGTCCCCCTAGAAGCAAAATATAAAGAAATGAGGGC